>JFFI01001516.1:0-11059 GCA_001563125.1 Colletotrichum salicis
GGGAGGATCGCTGGGGACTGTGGGATAATCTGTTGGAACGGAACAGAACCTTGGGAGCCCCCAAAAGCCTAAGATGATCCAGAATTAGAAGTGTTCACTCCGGAAAGAACGTCGTGCCTTGACTTACAGTTGTCTGATAGACAAGTGAGACCCCTCCAGCGGATTCTCCTGCAAGAGTCACGCCTGCTGTATCTCCGCCGAAAAGATGAATGTTTTGTTGAATCCACTCCAGTGCAAGCCTCTGATCAAGCAGTCCCGCGTTGGTAACGCCTCCCTGAGTTGTGAATTCGGGACCGCTGAGGAACCCAAAGGCACCGAGGCGGTAGTTAAGAGCCACATAGACGAAATCATGGTTGCCTTGCCTCAAAAGGCCTGCAGGCGAGCCACTGTTCAGCCCAGCCTTGGAGCCAGTGTCGTAACTACCCCCGTAGATCCATACAAGAACCTGTTCGGTTTGTCCCTGTCATCTCGGGCTTCTTTGACTCGGGCATCTTTGACCATGATGGCAGTGCATGAATTACGAGAACCTCTACTTACAGGTGCTAAAGTAGCACTCTCATTTGACTTGATAGCATCGAAAATCTTCTTCGGCACCACCACGTCCAGGAACAGACAGTCTTCGCTGGCTCTCGAGTCGAGGAGCTGGCCGCCAGATAACGAGATGTTGGGACCGAGTACGTACTGGTACGCTTGTTCGAGAAGACCCGGTGTCCATTCTGTCAGGGCCTGAGGGCAGATCCGGGCCTCTTCACCCTTCTGCACGACAGACCTGTCCGTTTCAGGAGGTACCGGCGCGGCGAATCGAAGATCGCCGATTGGCGGTGCTCCGTATCGAATGTTGGAAAAGTTGTATGCTTGACTTGAGGTCTGTGATTGGCGAGTTTTAAGCATCGCGAAGTCAACTGCCCCCTTCGGAGCAATGAAGGGCCAAGCATCAGCTTTTACTTACATCGAAGGTGAGAGCTTGGTGGAGCTAGTAGCCCAGGTCTACGATTGGAAGACTCGTCGAATCATTGCCTGTTTGGACGCGTGACGATGAAACGAGTGAAGTGCAGGCGAGCGTGACGGCACCTGCAATAAGAGAATTACACTCTGTGGTCACGAGCGTCCGAAACCAGGCCAAAGCAGACGCAGTAAAGCAGTCATATCCTGGCATCGGAGCCGACAGGCTGTCTTTCGCCATTGTCCCTGATGTAGCCAAGAGCGATGCATTCGCCGATGCCGTCAAATCTGACCCACCCTTTGAGGCAGTCATCCACACTGCGAGCCCCTTTCACTTCAACGTGACTGATATCAAGGCGGATCTCCTCGATCCCGCTATCAATGGAACCACTGGTATTCTCCAAGAAATCAAACAGAATGCCCCCTCAGTCAAACGCGTGGTCATCACATTATCCTTTGGCTCCATGATGGATGTTTCCAAGGGTCCGTGGCCCGGTCACACGTACGACGAGAGCGACTGGAATCCCATCGCAATGGGGCAAGCGTTGCACAGCCCAGGCGCTGGGTACTCTGGTGTGTTGTTCCCTACTGTTGAGAGACCGTATGGACGCTGACTGGTGTGTAGCGAGCAAGAAGTTTGCTGAAAAGGCGGCTTGGGACTTCCTTGCCAACGAGTCTCCTGCGTTTTCCATCTCGACTATCCTTCCACCCCCTCGTATTTGGCCCTGCTGTGCAGAATCTGGCGTCCCTTGATGCTCTAAATACCTCCAATCAGTTCATCCGAAGCTTCATCTTAGGCGCGGCGAAGAAGGAGATCCCACCCACGCAAGTCAGTCAATATCTCCGATGACAATGTCTCTCTATTCGATGCGCTTCGGCTAACATAAAGTATCAACATCAGAACCCCAGTTTTGCCGACGTTCGAGACGTGGCATTTGATCACGTAGCAGCCATGGAGAAGGCAGAGGCTGGCAACAAGCGCTTCTTCATCACAAACGGCTACTGCTCAAACCATGAGATCATCGACATCATTCGCAAACACTTCCCGGAATACAAGTCAGCCTTGCCTTCAAGATGCACCAAGGGCGGTGGTACGTGGGATTTATACTCACAAATCGTTCAATGCTGACTGCTCTCTAGAACTCCCCAAAGAGGTGTACCAAACGATTACCACACGCAGCGTCGAGATACTGGGCATGAAGTACACGGGGTTCGAAAGTTGTATTGTGGATACCATCAGATCTTTTTCTTCCATCAAACAGTAACAGCCCAGTGCTCTGTGATTAAGGAAGTCGTAATGATTGATGTTACTTCTTGTGTTCAAATCGCACAAACGTACATGAGTAATCAGCGATAGTCCAGCAATTTACACCGATGGTTGCTGTCTTTGACTGTCTCAAGTGTGACTTCAAACAATTTAGATTGCTCTATAAAGTGGTCTAAGGTATTTACACGGCGATATTCTCGCGTAAGAAGTCCACTGCCATCATATACGCTTCGCTCCTGAACTCCTCCTCGCGGGTGCCAGCCTTGACAGACTTGTCCCAAGCATGAGAAACACCATCGAACCTCCTACTGATGACATTGCAACCAGTTTCATGAATCTTGGACGCCAGTTGATCGGCTTCCAAACACAGGTTGTCCCCTTCACAGGTTATGAAGAGCATGTTTTGGGGGAATGAGTCGACATCGGTAAAGGTGGGTGAAATGCGAGGATCATCCTTCCGAATAGGAACAGGTATGTAAGATTCCGCGATAAAGTTGGCCACGAATGGCTGAATAGGCCGGATTGGCGAGGGTGCTTTCTGCTCCTCTGGCGGCTTATGCTGATCGGTGACAGGATAAAAGGCGAGGACTCCACGAATTGCTGCCATGGATGACTGATCTTGACAGCTTGCGGCTGAAGTGAACAAGGCGATGTTGCCGCCAGCGCTGAAGCCTGACAAGAAGATTTCGTTCATGTCAAACCTTCCAGGCTGGCCGCGAACCCATTGCAGGACGTCGAATGCATCACCGGTAGCGGCAGGGAAAGGATCCGCGGGTACTTTGCGGTAGTCCGCATCGATCACAATCATCCCCGCTGACTTGCTCACAGTACTGCAGAAGGCCGCATCGCTCCCGAGAGCGGGAACCAGGAACCCGCTGCCATGCCAGTTGATAAGGACAGGTATTGGTCCGCTCTTGGCATCAGGTAGAGGATGGTCATGGACGTGGATCCTGATCTTTCGATCTTGGTCGCGCGATTCAACCTCGAGCTGGGTGATCTCGACAAAGTCAAGCTCCGCTGTAAGCTGTCCGGACAGGAAGCGAATTAGGAAAGCCATGGCTTTACGTCGGACGGACGTGATGAAGCCTACCATCTTTGCGTAGTGCGTGCAAGCGCGGATCGAAGGGATAACAAAATCAAAGAGAGGACAAGAGTAGTTGCGTGGAGCTGGCAGATAGTAGCACAAGTGATGGTTTTATTTATGCGCAATGGAGCAATTAACCTTTCGTCTTGATGTAAGTCGACCCTGGTCTGGCTGTAGATATATGATGCGGCCGATGCGGCCGCTCGCAGCAACTTAGTTTGCGGAAGACATTGAGTCTGCGATGTGCAGCAAGATTAATCTAGGCCGATCTTTCCTTTGACTAGCAGAAAATTGAACTATAGAAAAGGACAGCTAGTTTCTTGTAAAATTTGGAGCTTTTGTTCAAGCTTCGTGAGATGAGGTCCTTGTGTTCTAAGCTGGGTATCCCAACGCGGGCAATGCGGCCGCATGCCGCGCATTGACTAGCGGGCAGAGAGCCGCGATGCGGCGACGCGGCAATGAGACGACGCAGCTTTAGCCAACTCGAAGGTGGGTGGATAGAACGTTTCTGGACTTACCAAGATTAATTCCGAGGGAGAACGTGTTGTCTGCATGCATGTGTTTTTGTATATGTCTGAAATTCAAGTATAAAGGGATGTTCAATTCGACTCTACCTAATGGAAATTGAAAACACATCACACTTCATCAAACATTCATCTCCATACACCTCTAAAGATCAATAAGCAGCACTTGAGTCCAAAGTTTCTCCCAAAATGTCTTCCAAGTACGCTTCTTCCCACGTTTCTCCTCAGGGCCCTGGGGATGCTCGTCCCACAGCTCTGCAAATCATCAAAGACGAGGGCCTCGAAGGCAAACTCTCGGACAAGGTCGTCCTCATCACTGGCTGTTCCTCCGGCCTGGGCGTTGAAACGGCGCGTGCGCTGTTAGAGACTGGTGCAACGCTGTACCTGGCGGTTCGCAATCCCGTCAAGGCGAGAGCTACCCTGGGCGACATGTCTCAGAACGACCGAGTCCATCTCCTGACTCTTGATCTGAACGACGTCTCCAGCGTCAGGGCGTGCGCCGCAGAGTTCGCGACGAAGAGAAAGACTTTGAACATTCTTATCAACAACGCGGGTGTCATGGCGACTCCTGAGGGCAAGACTGCCGATGGTTTCGAGACCCAGTTTGGCACCAACTATCTCGCACATTTCCTCCTATTCCAGCTTCTGAACCCTATGCTTCTTGCTTCCTCGACCCCGGATTTCCCTTCACGTCTAGTCAACGTTTCTTCAAGCATGCACAGAGCCTGCGAGGTTCAGTTCGATAACCTGGACTGGACTGGGAACTACGACCCCTGGATGGCGTATGGCCAGAGCAAGACTGCCCTTGTCTGGATGGCCAACGAAGTGGAACATCGATACGGTTCAAAGGGCCTCCATGCTTTCAGTCTTCACCCCGGCGGTATTCTGAGCGGTCTTCAGCAACATGTACCGGACGAGCTCAAGGCGGCGTGGAGGAAGAATGAGACCTTTGCCAAGCATTGGAAGAGTGCTGAGCAAGGAGCAGCGACTACTGTGTGGGCGGCGGTCAGTAAGGACTTGGAGGGCCAGGGTGGGAAGTATCTGGAGGACTGCCAGGTCATTGGCGCTTGGGACCCCGCGACTGGTGAAATTGGTCCTGGCTACGCTACTTGGGCGTATGATCAGGAGAAAGCCGAGAAGCTATGGCCTCTGGGACTCAAGCTTGTTGGGCTATCGGATACTGAGTAAGATCATCCTGAGGACTGCATGATGATGCTCGGGCTAGATCTCAGGGCACACCTCGCAGAGGTACAAAATTTACAATACTCGAATTCAATACTTGATAAACTTCGTGGATGAAAGAAGACGTATCGTTGCATACAATCCACTTGAGATGACGTAGTTTCCACGATTGGTGCACGGGGCTACCTTTGATGTCATCCTAGACTCCTTCGTCTCGATTCGTACTCTGCAAGCAGCTTCGAGTAACCGACTATTTGGTGAGGACTCCCACAATATGGGGAATCACATCGCTACTCGACTCACCCGCTGGCTGAGCCAAGTCCACCTCACTCCACGAGCCAACACTCTGCAAGGTTTGCCCCGTCGACCGGCACAATTGACAAGAACCCATCATGTGCTCCCAGAAGATGTTTGTAAAGCCTGAAAAGAAACGTCAGTGTCATCTATGCACCTGAAGTTAGGTATCGAGAAGAAGCGTTCTCACGTTGAAAAAGTGGGATGAGTAGCCCTTGCTCCGCCTTGACATGCTCAAAGACATACCACCGACCACCCTTTTTCAAAAAGTTGTAAAGCAGCCGTATGTTCTTCTCAGGCTCCGGAATACTGCAGAGACACTGGACGGTCATGATGCAGTCGACGCTGCCAGGTTCGATACGTCCGCCCCAGGCCGACTCATTTTGAAGATCTTCAATGCCGACTGGCACGACCTGATAAGTTCTCTTCAAGCCGACCTCTTCGACACGTCGTTTCAGCGATGCAGCGGACACCGGGTTCGGCTCGACGCCGTAGATCTTGGTCGGGGCTGCACGGGACTCGGCCTTGGCGGCTCGGACGACGGTGGCGAGCGATTCAGTCCACATCCCGCTGCCGGCTCCAATTTCGAGGACAACACCCTCGATGGGCTTGCTGGCCCCCCTTTCGGATATCCGCCCTTTACGAATCCGGCCCTCGAGGAGTGGCAAGACTTTGTCCTCGGCGCTGGCTTTGGCTTTGGGCCCCATGAATTTCCAGAACTCGCCGAACCAGGCCTCTTTGAGTGCGGACCAGGACAGAAGGGTCTTGACGTCACCGGTGATGGCGAGTTTGAAGATGGTGAGCCATAGATAGACCAAGGAGATGGTCATGAAAACCCATGGCAGCAGAAAATTTGCCAACATCGTGATCAAGCGAGGCGAGTTGATTGATAGCAAAGACGGAGATGCTGGTGCTGTTATCACTGTGATGCTTTAATACCACAAGAATTCGGAAACTTTACGAAATGTTTCCGTTGTCTTAGTCAAAACCGCTGAAGCACGGATATTTTGGCGCCATAGGATGGCAGCGGAAAGCAACGGAGACAAAAGGTTTGCCCCTCGGTTTCAAACCCCGCGCCGTTTGTGGTGGGCCGATCATCTCAAAATCGCAACGTGGGGCCGGAAAACTTGCTCGCCTCGACGGGGAGAGTGTGAGTTCTGGAGACGTGAAAGGAGGCAGGGTTGAGCGGATCAATAATAGCTTTTCATCGGAGCAAACGTAGAGCTTGGCACCAGACATTTTCCAGTAACATGCTCAATAAGGTAAAGTAGTCATCAGTTGTAGACTTTTGTTTCAAAAGGGCCAAAAGACCCGAGATGAGATTTTCTATATACAGTCTAATCGTCGTCTAAAGTACAAAGAGGAATATTACAGACGGACACTAGTGTTTAGTGATCCGGGTTGCTGCCAAAAGCCAGCTCAAGCATTTAGAGCTTCTTGACAGCCTTGGAGGCAGGCTCCTTGGAGATGCGCTTGGCAGTCTCCTGCTCATCGCGCTCGTGGAGTTTAGGCTTGGAGTCCAGGGGGCGGTCCAGGCCGAGGCGGTGGGCGGTGCTGTAGGAAGCGATGCCGCCCTGGGGGTCGGCCTCGGTGACGAGTTCCTTGCGGCGGGTGTCGACCAGGAGACGGATGAGGTCGGGGCGCATGTAGTGGCCGGCGAAGTCGGCGAGGACCTTGGTGAGGTGGGTCTCGTTGAGGTCGATGTCGACGAACATGAGACCGTCAAAGTCCTTGTCGGGCTTGGGGACAGCCAGGCTGCCGTCGGGCTTGTAGATGCGGGCGTGGCCGTTGTAGTCTGAGGGATCGGTCTCGGGCTCGACACCCTCGGGGGTGTTCTTCTTGAGACCCTCAACGGAGAGGCGCTGGAAGGGAGCGAGGACCCAGGTGCCGGTCTCGATGGCGTAGGCGGGGGTGACGAGCTCGGAGGCGGTGTCGGCGTAGTTGGTGGTCGGGTCGGGGGAGACCTGGCGCTGGACGCCGGGGTAGATGGGCCATCCGGCAACGTGGACCTGCTCGCCCTGGGAGACGTTGAGGGACTTGAGGAAGGGGTTCATGTTCTCCCAGCAGTTGAGCTGACCGACGCGGCCGATCTCGGTCTCGGTGACGGACATGAAGGTGTCACCGGAGCCGTCACCGTAGACGAGCTTCTCAACGTGGGTGGGCTTGATCTTGCGGCGGTGGTTGATGATGGCGCCGGTGGGGTCGATGAAGACCTGGGCGAGGTAGAGAGTGGCGTGGTCGAGCTCGGCGAAGCCCATGGAGACGAAGACCTGGTTGTCGCGGGCGGCGCGGCGGATGCGGCGCATCTCCTCAGAGTCGACGCGGAGGGAGTTCTCGCGGTACTTCTTGAGCATGGGCAGGGACTGGAGGTAGGTGACCTTCCACATCCAGTAGGGATAACCGGGGATCCCTGGAGGGGTGTTAGTATGTTGAAGATGTTGAGGGTTAGGCGAAGTGACTTACAAACTTCGGGGAAGGCAACAAGCTTGCAGCCAGCTTGGCCGGCCTCATTGATGAAGTTGATGGTCTTCTGAACACCACCCTCAAGGTCGAACCACTAGGAAAGTCAGTAAGTATTATTATGGAAAGGAGAGAAGATGGTATTGAGGCTTACACCGGGCTCGGAGGTGACGGCGGCGGCCTTGTACTTGGTGATAGGCATGATGGCGGATTGTTGGTATCGAAAAAGGTTCGAAGTAGATTGAGTTGATAGTTGTATGAGACTAGAAGTCTTGATGATTGATGATCTTGTATGAGTGTGATGATCTGGAAGGAAAAAGAGATGAACCAAGTGGTGATGTTGAAGCCTTTTTATGGTTTCTTCTTCCTCTCGAAAGTGACTTTGTTGAGATGGATTGTCCAGTTCTTCGCCGTCGGGCTTTGCGAACCATCTTGCAGTTCAGAGTTCATCAACGTTGATGTGCTGTACGTTGTTCGCTTACGCTACAAACGCCGTCTGTGGTGGTGGTTGTTGATGCGACCCGGGCACTTGGGTCCGAGTCGAGCAAGTTTCTGTTGCACAGTTCATTTCCATAGGCCGCCAATCCCTTTGTGGCGTGACTGATGTTTGAGAAGTTCCGAGTTGACAAACGGTAAACAGCCGGATGGGCTGTGACACGACTCAGGCAATGCGGATACTAACATCGCTATTCACAAGTGGCAGGTAGTAAAGACTCGGAGGACGCGCATTGAGCAGCCCCCTTGGGCGTAATTCCGAGCCATGCGAACTTCGTCCGGGAGTCACGGGAAAGATGGGCAAAAGCCGCGTTGCAGAATGGCATGTTCCCTCTGACGTAAACACCACCCCGACTGCCGTTTTCCTCCGGGTCGATCACGCGAGATCTTGTGGGTGTCCTTAATCTAGTTCCCGTCTTCCCGGCAGCGGCGCGGTTCCAAACGTGCAGCTGGCCGGGGTCCATCGCCGTTTGTGGATCTCCGGGATCTGGAGATCTGCGTGGGTTCAAACCCCGCCAAATCCAAACACCTACATCGTCTGATGTTCGGAGACGCCTCGATCCCGACGATTCTGTGGGGAACCCTGGACGTCAGTCACGGGAGAGAAGGAATTTGACGTTTACCACGTGGATTTCCTAACCACTACCGATCTGATAATGCTCTCTTCTGTCTTTCTGCCTGTGGGAGAGAATGCGTCCAGCCACGAACCTAGTGCTCGCGAAAGACATATCTTTCCCCCATTCGCTTCTTTTCCCCTGCCATTACGTCTTCCGACTATCATCAAACCAACCCTTTTCCATATTGACCCTAAGACCTCGTCCCGTATTCAGACATAGTGCTGATTGAATGCTGCCCTCATCCTCAGACCTCATCCCAGTCCTTTAATTCTCGCCTCGTGTCTTGCCCGCTCGCTTATCACTTCTTGAGGAGATAATTGCGCTTTAGGAGAGTCTTCATGACGACATTAAAACGAGAGCTTTTCTCCTTGTAGGTCGGATTGGGATTGCCGAGCTTGTCCCAAAGGCTGGGGAGGCCGGAGGCACCCCACTTGTCTCGAAGCTCATCGTGCGCCTCCTTGTCGTGAATTCTCCAAAATTCCTCCTCGGTATAGTAATTGGTGGCATACAGCATCTTCGCACCACCCAGGTCGCGAGTCGCCTGCTCGATGGCCCTGTTGTCACGGACACACTCTTGAAAAGCCTCGGCGCCGTCAAGGCTCGGGATGTCATCGGGCCCGCGGATGGTCTTGAGACCCCATACGCCTACATTGACGAGCATGTCGGGGATACTGTGACGATTGCTGCGGGGACTGCTGTCGGTTGCGACTCGAACAGGACAGATCCAGAGGGGATAGATGCCGAACTTCTCGTTAGTCCAGTCGATGAAGGCTCCCACGGTATTCTCCGGAAGCGTGATGTCCTGAATGAAAAAGGACTGGCCCTGGACGCTGTGGTGAAGACCAGCGTACAAGGACTTCGCCTTCATCAGGGGGTTCAGCATGAAGCGGGTAACACTGTTGAAGACATTGGGATTGCGGCCATATATTCCCATCCAGAATGCGGCTCGGTCGTATCGGAAGAGATAATCCTTGATCGGCACCAGTTCGGTGATAATGCTGCTCTTGTAGATTGAGCGGGACTCGGAGAAAGCGCACAGCTTGCAGTCAGAGTCTCAGACGTGGGAAACAGACTCGTGCACATGAAGAGCGAACCACGGGTCATGGGCTCGGCTGAACCGAGCGACGAGCATACCCGGCTTCTTCTCATCAGTCATGGTGCCAATGATTACGGCGCCGTCGTTGGGGCCGAACATTATACCGTCGACGAAATCAACGAACGAGGTGTTGGCGGTGTAGTACTTGATGGAATTGAGAGCTTCGGCTGCGGAATGGACTGGGAGATACTTGAGCTCGACGAATTGACGAGCTGGAACAAGCTTGATTTCGATAATCGTGCAGATACCGAGGGTACCACAAGCACCAGAGAGACTACTGAAGAGGTCCGAGTTCTCGATGGGCGAGGCGGTGACAATATTGCCTTTTCCAAGGAGGACCTCGACAGAACTGACAGACTTTCCGAAATGACCGTATCGGAATGACGAACTCTCGAGCGCAGTGCCGGAAAAGGCGCCGCCCACGGTGATGCCGGTGAACTCAGGGACAACGGCGGGAATGAGGCCGTGTTTGAGGGTGGCCGTGACCAGAGCCTCCATTGACACGTTGGGTTCGACGCCAGCACGACGTCGGCGCTTATCGATACTGACGATTTGATCCAGTCCACTGATATCGATGATCGCCTCTGGCTCTCGAGTGCTGGAGCGAGTGCTGTTGGTGGTCTTGTGATAGATTCGGTACTTTATACCGTCCCGAGCGAGTCTTCTGGCCTTCGCTGCGATGATGTTGACGCGCCGGCGATGCTTAAGCAAGTGGTACTCAATCTCGATTCGTTCGTCCATTCTTGAATAAGAAATGAGGTGAGAGAAGTATGAAGTTGATGATCTCGGCGAAATTCGCGAAAACTTTGTGGGCGAATCGAAAATGTGGGTGGAAATGGCCGCTGGGGAGATGGAAAGTTTTAAGAAAGAGAATTTGACTGACGAATGAAAACTTAGAAGGAGGTCAGGGCAACAGTGAAAAATTCTTCCGACTTGATCAATCTCAGCAGGGTGAAGGTGTCGACACGGAGGAGGCCGGAAGGATCAGGAGTCTCATGGAAGATCAGTTCTATGCTATGGACTCTGAGCCTTCTGAGGGCGTCCATGGCCTATTGGTGATTTAGCATGGTACTTATCGCCGTGCCACAAATTGTGTAT
>JFFI01001516.1:11119-33215 GCA_001563125.1 Colletotrichum salicis
GAGAGATTTGGGAGATTCTTTGTAGCAATTTCATGAAAAAGAGAAAAAATAACTGTTTGAACATCACTTGGCTCACAATTGTGGGAGGTATATCTCAAAAGCCACTGCGTAGAGCATTGATCACTGCTTGGATATGAAACTCACTATACTGTGATGTAAGTTGTTCATGATGATTGAGAAGGTGAATGAAGATGGACTATTCAAACAAAAACTTGATCATATTTATTTCCAGCTCAAAGGCCTCAGAAGACTGAAACAGATATACAATATCTACCCCAAGCCTTAATTTCCCTATAGTATACAGATATTTACAAGGCTATCTAAAATGGACATTTGCAGTAGCTGGACTCATCTCATTCATGTGAATGCCATACTTATCGAATGAGAGATGTGAGGAATGTGAAGATGCGACGAACTTGAAATGCAACAGGCGTATATGAAAACAACTATATGTCATTGGTCAGATGACTTGGATCATACTCACTGTTAGCCTTCGGACCAAAGCTCAAATTGTGATTCACAACCATAAGCCAAGTGAAGTATGCCGTGGATATTTGAGGCAAATCGTCACATCGCGACGAGAGTCATGTTCATTGAGATCCTCAGACTTCTGTTCTGCAAAAGAATGAAAAAAAGGTGGCAGTCACCAGGGCTTGAACTTTGCAGAGTACCTAAAGTAAGGTAGTTTGCTTGAGTCAAGTGGAAGGAGTCATCCCACAAACAGTCAAAACCCAGGCAAGAAGCATCGCCACCAAACATCCTACTGGAAAGACAGCACCAGGTAGTTTCCTCAACTGTTTCTTTCCCGCATTTGGGAAACCGCTAGTGAAACAGGCAATTTCCAGTTCCACCTCCTCCGGTGGTTGTCTAACAACGGCATCCGACATTGAACATCATACCACCCACATACACCAGTCTCCGGGCCTCGAACCAGATCCTGCTACCCTCGTACCCGACGAACATCCCCAGCATCTATATCCACGCGCCAGATATAGCCTTTACCTTACACGGTCATGTTTTCCTCGACACTACGCACGATGCGGGTCAGGGATGCCAGAAGGCAGGCCAAAATATTCGAAAGGGCATACGAAGGGGCGTTGGAACGAGCCAGTCTTGACGTGGTTACCGAGTTCGCCGCCTCCAATCTGGAGGTATCGTATGATTCCGACTGGGATCTGGCGGAGGGTGCAGAAGATAAAATGGAGTTTTGGGACGATTCATCAGAACAAGATTCCGAAAAAGGTTCGAAAAGCGGAAAAGGAAGAGAATTCGAGGAACGAATACCCTTCATTTATCAACCACCCGACGAGAATGACCCAGCGGACCATCGTTCAGATATGAATACTCTCTTGTGGTTGTTTGCAGCCACAAACATCGGATCCGATCAAGACAACCGAAAGACACCGAAAACAGAATCCAGCAACTCAGATACATCTATGGGCGATGCCGAAGACCTTGGGCAGCGTGATGCAGAGATGGAAGATGTGCTGGGCGAACCAGAGACTAAAGCTCGCAAACTAGAGGGCACATCAACTCCAGAGACAGCGACCTCAGGAAACTCGTTCGAGCCAGAAGCTAACATTCAAATGGGTGGCGCACTGCTAGCGACAGAGCAAGGGAATTGCGGGAAGAAGTTTCCTCCAGGGGTTCATATCGAGCATGTGGAGAATGTTGAGAGCATCATCAAAGGTGTGCCACGGAGAGAAGACGACGGGTCCCTTGAAGCGGCACAACTTGAAGGCTCATTCGAATCTGCCATGACACACAAAGACGACCAACAGCAAGTGGTGACACCCGGTGTTGTGAAGAAGCCATCCCCCATCTCGGTCGGATTCTTGGAGGGTACCTGGTATCAGTTCCGCGAATTGCAAGAGTTCTGCGAGTGGGAAGATGCG
This sequence comes from Colletotrichum salicis, assembly GCA_001563125.1. Taxonomy (NCBI): domain Eukaryota; kingdom Fungi; phylum Ascomycota; class Sordariomycetes; order Glomerellales; family Glomerellaceae; genus Colletotrichum; species Colletotrichum salicis. The sequence goes on from JFFI01001516.1 coordinate 13,015, forward strand.
CACGAATGGAACCGAACACATCTTCGCAAAATGCTCCGAGAGCCTTTGCGGCAGAGTCGGACCCGCCATCGACAACGCTCTCGAATGCCCTATCCCCGATACGGACGATCGAGAAGCCCGCTTGGTGTCACTGTGATGACGGAGGGGCGTGAAGAAACAGAGTCGGGATACGCGGCAGAAAACGAAAAGTGGTAGTGACACGGAGACTGGGTAGCGTCTTGGAGTATAACACGCACGACTTTCTGGAGCTTTTTGGCGTCGTTGGACACTGGGATAAAAGGAGCTTTCTGTCACTTGTGGGTGGGTTGGTGCAACAGCGACGATTGCGGGTTTATGAGTGCATTAGACACTGACTAGTGGGAAGAGCGAAGATTATTTGGAAATTGTTATTTGTATCATTGACTCGACTGTCTTTCCTAGCAAGCATTCTTCGTCGCGAAAGGGTTGTAGCTCCTGAATGGTGCCGAAAATGACTCTCACGCTCATTGAAGCTTATCACTGAAATTTCCAAAGACCGGATTAGGCTCCCTCTCTTCGGCGTGCTTCTCGACAGAATTCTCTGTGTCGTTGCTGATAGACTTTCCAGAAAATACTGGTGCACCCGTATTAGCCTTTTGCCTGATGTTACTAGGAATCGTCGCGCAAGAAACTTACATGCGTCCATCTCTTCAAGAGATTTTCCTTTTGTCTCCTTGATGAAGAACCAGACAAATACCACGAGTGCCCAATTGAAGATGCAAAACATCAGAAATGTCTTCCATCCAAGATTTTGAACGGCGTGTGGCGTAGCCTGAGAAAAGACAAAGTTGAAAAGCCATTGTGTCGAAGTTCCGATGGCGATTCCGGCTTCGCGGATTCTGGATGGGAAGATTTCACCCATGTAGACCTGAATGAAGGTCAGTCCGTAACTGTCCATTACCAACGAAGAGGTAAATGATAGGACTTACCCATGGTGCTGGGCCCCATGAAATGTTGTACGACATGGCTTCGAGGTATATCATTGTCATTGAGGCAATGGCCGTCGAGGTCAAGCCCTGGTCTACGGACTTGGGCGGGTGGGTTGCGGTGAGGCAGGCGATGATGAGCATGTACGTCCCCATCAGGAAAGCTCCGCCCAACAGCGAGCCGCGGCGTCCGATACGTTCGACGAGGAAAAGAAGATAGAAGAGACACGACACGACCTTGACTAGGCCGAAGAAGCCTGTGATGAGGAGGTTGTTCTGTCCTGCGCCAACGGCTGCGAAGACTTGCGGGGCGTCTGTGAATGGTTTGTTAGTGAAAAAGAACAGTTACAGAGAATAGGGATTGTCCAAGCCGGGGTATCAGTTCTTACAATAGGCCAAGGATGTATTGCCGGTAAGTTGCACGCCTAGGTGATGTATGTTAGCCGAAGCTAAAACCCTGTAAGATGAATCGCGGAGAAGTCTGTACCGATTTGCAGAGCAATGATGAGGAGGATGCGGTAGCGGTTGACAGGCTGGATCAATTCTCTCCAGGTGAGTCCCTCTTTTTGGTTTCTCTCCTCTTCGATACTGGCAATGATCTCGGCAAATCTGCGGTCTGGTCAACATCCATGTCAATGTTCGAGGAACCGAAAAACTTACTCTTCTTGTACTTCAGGCGCATCACCGCCACGGACCCAAATGAGAGACTGCAGTGCTTCCTCCCTCCGCCCAGTCTTGGCCAACCATCGTGTACTCTCTTTGCAAAGCAACATTCCCAACCCGAGAATTGCTCCAGGAACAAGTTGCAACCCAACAGGGATCTGCCACTGTCTAGTAGATGACTTGACATGTTTGCTCACGCCATAGTCAATAAAATACGACGTCATGACACCCATCGTGAAGAAGAATTGAAACATGCTGCCGAGCATTCCGCGGATGTTCTTGGGGGCCATCTCTGCCGAGTACATGGGGATCACGACGGTAGCCATGCCGACGCCGACACCACTGACGACTCGTGCGACGTAGAAGGCGGCTAGGGAGTGGGTGTTGATCGTTTGGACGATTGCGCCGGCGCAGAATATCATCGAGGCGAGGATGATTGACCATCTACGACCGTATTTCGCAGTAAAAGGCCAGATGAAGAAGCAGGAGAAGAAAGCTGGGTGATTTAACACGATTAGCAGAGGATCTCTGATCAAAGTAAAGGTAATTAGTGGTGTACCTCCTGCCTGCAACAAACTTGTAGAATTTGACCCGACGTTGGCCTTCTGGGACGGGCCGTAACGAAAGTCCTCTTGGAAGCCCTGAAAGGTGAGGATGCCACCAATGATACCGGTGTCGTATGCAAACAAGAATGAACCAACGCAGCATAAAGCTACGAGGTAAAATGCTCGAAATGTTCCTAGTTTCGACATTCTGAACGGCGATCTTTCGGTAGTCAAGACTCGTTTGATTTACCAAGCAGTCGTTATTGGGTGATCTTCGAAGGCAACGGCCACTCTTATGTACGGAGATGCAGTCACCTCAGACGCTAGACACCAGACTCGAGACTTGAAACTCCATCTTCTGAATGAGATACGAACGAAAAGTCCATAGAAGAAAACGGCTCTAACCAATTTGTCGTCGGCGACTCAGCACGCAATTCTAAATCGTCCAATGGCTGACTATCACAGGATTAAACAAACGAGCTCCTCGAGCCATTTCAAGAACGCTTCCAGCACGCCATACGCCCCTTGTTCCCGAGAGCTGGGGTCAGCCATGGACAGATAGAAAAAGACCCGCTGTTTTCACTCTTCAATGGGGATGTGGATGCCGGTAATCGGCCGGGACGCTCGATCTGGGATGTTCCCAAGGCCTGATGTGTCTCCACATTCCCCTTTAGGATGCCGGACCGACTACCGAAGCCTCCGGGAGACCGTGTGGGGTAAGCTCCGGCGAAACACAGGGGTGCCGGTCTTCCGTTCCAGTTGGTCTCCCGAGAGATATTTTTTGAACATGTTTCGGCTGGGTGACATGCCATGTTGAATCCGCGTCAACACGTGTTCCACGCTCCTTGAGGAGGTTCGTTGTCAATGGGTGAGATCATGGGGCATAGCTTTGGAGGGGCATTTTTCCAGGGCTGGAGCTGTCCCAAGCCTTATCGGATGGCCCCTCCTCCCAGTCACCTGTTACCATTAAAACCTTCCGAGCGACTGGATTCTCTTTTGTTTCTCCCGCTTTCCAACCCTTTTCCGTTGTTGATCTCTGTCGCAAATAGCCAAAATGACAAACTCCAGACCCAACATCGTCTTCATCATGGCTGATGACCATGCCTCTAAGGCCATCAGCGCTTACGGGGCTGGCATCAATCACACGCCGAATATTGACCGTCTCGCAGCGGAGGGGATGAAGTTCAACCACTGCTACGTCACCAACTCCATCTGCACTCCGTCCCGTGCGGCTATTCTCACTGGCACACACAACCATGTCAACGGCGTCATGACGCTGAACGACAACATCAACAAGCACTTGCCGAACGTTGCGAAGCATATGCGCACCGGCGGATACAGGACTGCGATGGTCGGGAAGTGGCACTTGGGCGAGGGCAGACCACATGAGCCCACCGGCTTTGACTACTGGTCTGTCCTGCCCGGACAGGGAGACTACTGGGACCCCGAGTTCATTGAGCCAACGGGCGAGAAGATCGAAGACGGCTACGTTACGGACATCATCACCGACAAGTGCCTCGACTGGATCTCAAAGACCAAGGACACCGACAAGCCCTTCTTCCTAATGTGCCACCACAAGGCGCCACACCGCTCGTGGGAGTGCGACGAAAAGCACAAAGACCTGTATAAAGACCCGATACGCGTTCCCGAGACATACGACGACGACTACAAAAACCGCGCAAAGGCTGCAAAGGTTGCAAAGATGCGCGTGGCTGAAGACATGACGTACCAGGACCTGGGACTCGTGCAACCAGACGGCGGCAACAAGGTCGGCGAGCGCGTCGTCCAGGAGGCTGGCTCTGCGCAGCGCAAGATTCCCATCAACGCTGAGAGGCTGATTGATAAAGAGGACGGGACGGTATTCACCTTCAAGAGTCAAGACGACCTCGCCCATTTCAAGTTCCAGAGGTACATGCAGCGATACCTGCGTACCATCCAATCTGTCGACGACAATGTCGGGCGAATGCTTGACTACCTCGAGGCCAACGGACTCGCGGAAAACACCATTGTGATCTACACCTCCGACCAGGGCTTCTTCCTCGGCGAGCACGGCTGGTTCGACAAGCGATTCATGTACGAGGAGTCTTTCCAGATGCCTTTCCTCATTCGATATCCCGCGGGAATCGCCAAGGGTTCCGTATGCGACGACATCATCTGCAATGTCGACTTTGCGCCTACCTTCCTCGATTTCGCGAATCTTCACATCCCAAGCTACATGCAAGGCGAATCCTTCCGCCAGTTGCTGCAGGGGAACACGCCGACGGATTGGCAACAGATCGCCTATCACCGGTACTGGATGCACAATGATATCATCCACCACGCCTACGCGCATTATGGTGTAAGAGACCAGCGATACAAACTCATCTACTGGTACAACCAGCCGTTGGAGGTCAGTGGTGCCAGGCCAGGTGGGGAGAAGGATAAGGAGTGGGAGCTGTTTGACTGCGAGAAGGATCCGTTGGAGTTGTTTAATGTTTATCATGATCCAGCTTATTCTGAGACCGCGAAGCACATGACACGGTTGTTGGAGTTGAAGATGGAACAAATTGGTGACGAGCCTGTTCATCCGAAACGTGGTGATCTGGGTGGGTCGGTGAATTTGGCGAGTAAGTTGTGAGGCAGAACACAAACCATCCTACTTTGAACAAGTAACTAGAGTAGTTGGCTTCATGATTGAGGTTGCAGGGCAAGGGCCAAATCCTGATATAATCCTAAGATTCTAGAGTCTGTTCCAATTATTGGCGCATTGGCGCATGGTCTGGTCGCATCGAACTACATGACGCTCACGACCATTGTCGTGGCGCGATGATAAAGAATCCAGAAAGTCACAGCGAGCTTGACATCGCAGAGAATCAAGGTGGAGAGGTGGACCCCATCTTCCAGCAAGGGTTCGTTGACGTCGACAAGGATGGACCGCTCATCAAGTCCCGTAACTGGCTCGTCGAGGTCCATTCCTGGATGTCGTTACCCTATCCACTCCTCGCGTCATGACAGTCTAGCTCGAGTAGGTAAAGTGTAGACTCCCTCCGTATTCATGTTTGCACTTTGCAGAGAGATCCGGAGAATCATTCAAGAAACCCGGCGGCGAGGACAAGGGACGTCATGTGAGAAGACTAAATTCAGACCTTTCCCAACGTTCATTCTCCAATTTCCATCCCGCCGGCTCAGTCAAACGACTCCTCCGACATATCATGCCTGGTCCAGCTCCACCTTTTATGGCATGGAAATATCATTAACTTCTATCACAAACTCACGGAACCGAACGACGCTGGGTTACAGCAGGGCGCTGCAACATGAGACGAGGACGACAATGAAGTGCCAGGATGCCATAGTTTCAACAACAACATGATGGACTCTTTCGTTGGCTGCTTTCAAGCTGGCCGCAGCACGACGCGTCAGACTTGCTCTCAATGCCGGTGGCGAAAGGTAAGTCCGCCCAAATTTCACTACCTGTTGGTCTGTGGCCATGGACTGACATGAATCAGGTCAAGTGCGAAGATGGTAGTGAACTGCGTTGCGGAACGTGTGCTCGTCTTGGGCTCGATTGTTCGCATGCCACCGTCGAGGAAACCGCTAGACTACCGGACTTTGATCAGCGGCAACTGATCTCCGTTAAGCCGCGACGCCTCAGAGGCACCCGAGCGTGCAAAGCTTGCCGAGACAAGAAAGTCCGCTGCTCCGGCACGTCACCGCGATGTACGAACTGCGCGCGCCATGCGAGGGAGTGCACATACCCGACCCCGGCACGATTTGTAAGAGCATCTTCCCCGCAGAGCACGTCTACCGAGGGAGACGAAGCCTGCGGGGTCGAAATCGGTCAGTTCCTCCCCGGCGCCGTGGAAAGCTTCTTCGAGAAGGTTTATCCTCTTCCATCCCATGCGTTTCTGCACCCCGAGACGACCAGGGAACGCTGTCGAGAGGGGAGGATTGACTCAGCCCTGGCACACGCCATCTGTGCTTTGGCGACCCTTCACTGTGGTTCGGATCTTCAGACTCGCGACAGAGCTACGTCTTGGGTTCAGACGGCGGAGCAAAAGATATGGCAGCACCTCGAGAGCCCTACCATACCTCGTTTACAGGCCCTGCTGCTCGTGATCAACTATCAGATGGAGACCGGAAAGTTCCAGAGAGCGTTCATGCTTACGGCTACCGCGGCTAGATTTGCGGCTGCCATGCGACTGAACCACGAAAGACCTGATCTTGACTTTGTCGCCCAAGAGGTACGCCGTCGAATCATGTGGTCGCTGAAGATCACTGAGAGGTACTTCTCCGTTGGGTTACCCGAGTTTGAGGCATGCCCCATTGAGACGATATACCTGCAATACCCCTCCTCTGAGAATGAGTTCAGCAACGATAATGGCGACTCAGGCGATGGGAGTTGCTATAGACTCTACGTGAGGCTGGAGATAACTCGGAGGGACATCATGAAGTTGACAAGAGGGGTGACTCTCTGCGACCAACCTTTCCTGCCTTTGGCAAAACTCATTGGCGACATTGAAAGTGACTTGGGCGAAATTGGGTCGTTGATTCCAGACGGAACAGACTTTTCCATCGGCAACATGGAAGGTCTCGACCGCGATCGGTGGCTGAGGAGGCGGCTGTTCATGCATATCTCATTCCACCAGGCGCATTGCGACTTGTACCGAATCTTGCTTTCAGGATACCCAGAAGCAGCACCTAGTGTGGTTCTCGAAGCGGTCGATATAGACTACATCATCGCAGCAGAACGGAACTGCCTAAAACATGCTACCGCCATCATTCAGATATTGACGGGCCTCAACCAGCACAGCACAGCTCATCTGCTCCTCGAATTTGACACAGCCATTTGCGCTTATCATGCAACAAGGCTCCTACTATTCATAGCACGAGCACAAAGAACGCCGGGTTGTCCCTCACCAGAGTTTGCCTTGAGCCGCGCGGCATTATGTCTGGCTGCACTTCAGCGCTTCTTCCCTTCTTCTGCACTGGTCAAGCCCATCATCGATGATATGGAGCGACTTTCCCGAGGGCATGCACCACAAGAAGCCGGAATTGGCGGACTTTCTTCACCAGAGTTTCAAGAAGGGAGACGGAGTCTAGAACAGCGACTTTCCAAGGTAGCAAAAGCGAGACAAAGGCTGGCCATTCACAGTCTGCTGAGACAAGCCGACTTTACCGACGAAGACGACGGAGACGATGATTCCTCATCCGTGTCTACGTCTGGGTTGTCTCCAACCCTTACGAGGCGAACACCCTAAAGGCAGCTTCTAGAATCTAGGCTCGAACAGAGACGTCAGCAAGCTCGGGATGCGTACCCCGCAAAAAAGCAGACTTTCTACGTCCGCAGTTCCGATAGTTGCGGGCGGCCTTTCTGACGAGGCGCTGTCCTGATGAAACCAGTGGAGACGCCTGACTAGCTAAACCAATGCGTATGGACTCGCTTGCTGGCGTTGACGACAGAAATGTTAACCGAGTATGAACTTTGGGCTTATGAGACCTTACTGGAATTCAACAGCTATCTGTTCCTCGTCAAGGTCGAGGTTGATATGTCGAACTTTAACATGGGAAAAAGAAACCAATAGGAAGTTGTGGAAGCTAGAGCCTGCGCCTACGCATAGAGAAAACACGAAGATGTGACACGACCCACGCAATACTTGCTTATACCAAGCGCGCAATATGATCGAACCCAACAACGTGGAAATCGCCATCCAAGCCACCAAGAAGGCGGTTCGTGGAGCTGAAATAGAGTTTGTCTTTTTCCGCAGGTCACTTAAGCACCTGTCTAGTATTATGTGTTACACTTCAAGGCCCCTCTCCTCTGTAACCTTTCTGCGTTTCAGTGCGGCCTCACGGCGTTCCCGTTCTCTGGGTTGACAAGAACGTACATGACAGGCGTCGTCTCATGTCCCCTGCTGCCATGACTCAACAACAAGACAGCAGTATCAGTGGTTCGGTGGAATAGGGAAAATATGATGTGAATATCAAGACGGCGGGCAAGGTGAAAGGAATAAATATCTTCAGCAACCCGCCAAGACGGTATGAATAATAATCACCTTCAGCGCACAATCATCTCATCCACTCACAAACATCATCATTTTACCACATATAATTACTAAATAAGACTTTCCGGTTAAAGTCCAGCAAAATGAAGTTCTCCGCCGTCATCCTCTTCGTCGCTTCCGTCGCTGCCGTTGCTCTTGATACCGAAGTTCCTCCTGCGCTCAGCCAGCCAGGTCGCCGTGGTGTTGACTGCGGCGCTTGCGACAGACTGAACTTCTGCCCTGGCAAGCCGAACAACAATGTTGAGTGCGAAATTGACGGCTGCTGCAAGAAGTAAACGGCTTCTCTAGGCTTAACCGAATATCAAGCTATAAACGTGTACGTCAGCGGAGCTCTCTCTCTTCCACTTCTTCATGCACAAGCTAATAACCACTCAGACAGCGTGCTTTGGATACCCATCATGGTTGCCCTATTTCTGAAAGGTGGGACTCTGTTAGAACCACCGTTCAGATAGTCAAAAGCTCTAGCAACCTGCTCTCTGCTATCTCACCCAATACATTTTTCTAGCCAAATTCTCTCCGCCAGTCCTGACGCTACGATATTGTGAGCTGGGCTATCTTGGGATGACATGTTTTGACCGCTGCCGCGCAGAATTGCTGTGCCGCAAATGAACTTTGACCCTTGTTGGACGTTAAGGTGTTTCTGGTGCAACCCGGCCAACAAAAAGAACCCCTCTCTGACTGGCTCGCATGCAAATACCTTGAACATAGTCCAACGTCAACTCATTCAAGATAGTTAACCAGCCCGCAGTACGCTCTAGGCTCTCAAGTATCGAAATATGGAATCCAAGCAGCTCAATTCTTCTTTACCATGACACGTCGCACACCAGTAACTGCCAATCTCGACGGCCTCCCGCCTGAGATCCTCGAACAGATCATTTTCTCCGTCACTGACCTCCGATCAATTTACCACATCGTTGCGGCCAGCCCGGCTGCGTCTCGGGTCTTTGAGTCCTCGCAAGTCGGACCCAAGGCTCTCGATAATGTCTCCTCCGTGTCCATGTCACCCGACGTGGTTCAGCTGATCCGCCTTGTCAGCCTGGTCCGCGCTTCAACTTCGGAATACCTATCAGCACCGTCGCTCCAGGACTTTGTTGAGAGGTACACCAAATGCCAAGGCCGCTCGGATTCGTCTGTCTCCTCGGTCGCACCTGACCTTGCGACATCACTGCGACTTCAATCTCCGCATCTTGTCAGAGGCATTCTCTTAACTGCACGTCGTATCTGCTGCCTGACGTGGGCATGTCTGGAATACTATCGCAGCCAATGGCCATCAGTCACCCCGGCTCATCTCGAAAGCCCCTTCCGTTGGGGCGTTGGTTATGAGAAACCATGGCGTCAGAATCCCCGGGGAACTCTGTACGAACCACAACCCATTGGACCGGCTTGTTGGATGGAGGAGCAGCGAGTTATGCGTGGGTTCTGGAGAGTGCAGCTTCTGTTCGAAGTAAATATCGCACTTTCTGAGGCTACTTGAACTGGACACCGAAAGACAGCCAACGAGAAATTACTTCTGACGTTCTTTTCCAAGGCTGGACCTGGCAGAGGGAGGAGTTCCTTACCGTTGTGGACTTTGTCGATCACATCCAAGGCGGCCTCATTCTTTCCTCAGACTCTCGGTGCCTCCCAGTCCCTCCTGAGGGCTACGGTTCTGCGGAGAAGTGGCAAGACTCAGTTTTGCCAGGAGTGATAGACCCCAGATGGTCACGAGAGGAAATATCAAAGCTCCAACCACCATCTTGGATGTTCTACATGGTTCACATCGTGAGAAATCCGTTTTCGCCGATCCGTGGAGTACCGTTCTGGCCTTACCGTCGATTGGGAATTGCAATACAGGAAGAGAATAAACTAGAAGCCCTGGAAATTTTATCGCAGAAATGCCTCCAGGGCAGGTAGTGGACCCACGTCAACAAGCGACCATGTCTTCACCTGGAGAAGTCTCTTGAGCCCGGAGCTCATCGCAAAGCTACAAATGGACATGGAAGAGGATTTTCAGAGGAATGGGTTCCGATTCACAGACAGGTAGGAGTCTTACCCTGGTCAAACATAGGCACGTCCGGCAGTTGTTCTAAACTTCAAATCCTACGTGTATTACCGAAAGCGTAGTTGTAGCACTCCGCCTAGCGATCTTGATATCGGATAGATCATAACGATTGTTTCTGCGTTGTTTTCAATAGGTTTCCAGCAGGCTGACGATGAAATTGATGATTCTCTTATACTAAAGTTGCGTTGGCATTCTGCAGATCTTGGGTCTTCGAACTGTTCCCAATCCAAAAGTTGTACAGCCCTGTTTCGACTTGCCACTCCCCGTCAACGAAGTAACCCAATTCCGTGTAAGGCACAGTTAAGCTGACCTGTTTGGAACTACCTGCTGCGACTTCAATCTTTTCAAAGCGAATGAGTTTCATGACCGGAAACTCGATCTGACTGTACTCTTGACGATAGTAAAGCTGCACCACCTCCTGACCATCCATTGACCCTGTGTTTGTGACTGTGGCAGAGACAGTGACTTGACTGTTCTTGTCACATTGACTGACGGTACCGTTGTTTCTGACTGAGTGGCATTGAAGAGAGACGGAAGAAATGTTGAATGTCGTATAGCTCAAGCCGAAACCAAATCTCAGGGGAACATAACGTGTCAGCTCCGGCAAGTGCCAGTCATACTGAGTCGCTGTGCCGAACCCACCCTGATCATCCGACGGGAAGTAATCGTAGGCTACGGGAAACGCGCCGTCGGCTTCCGGAAACGTGATTGTAAGCTTGCCACTCGGGTTGACACTTCCAAATAGAATTTCGACCAAGGCGTCAGCGGTAAATTCTCCGGCAAGCCAAGTATGAAGGATGGCTGTAGCCTTTCTGGCCGACTCGTTCAATAGGAAAGTCTGCCCTCCACTAAGCACCAGCACAGTCGGTACGCCGGCATTAACGACCGCATCGAGAAGTTGCTGTTGCAAACCCGGAAAGCCCAAATGCGGATGACTGAAGCCCTCGCCGTCGGTTCGGTGAAGGGACTCGTACGAGTTGTCGAAAGATCCCCAGCCGGATCCAAGAACTACGACTGCAAGGCCTGCTCGTTTGGCTGCGTCGACGGCATCTTGAATACCCAAACTATTGTTCGTGCGCAGAACATCGACGCCAGCAACGAAGTCGACGTTTTCTGCCCCAATCTCTCGCTCTAGACTCCGACGCAAAGTGTCGCCGTAGGATGAGTCGGATGCATTGTTTGCGGCATATTGACCGGTGTTGAGGATGTCGGCGTATGGGCCCAGTAGGGCAACCTGTGAGACTTTGCTGCGCTGTAATGGCAGCGTGCCATTGTTTTGAAGAAGCACAATTGCCTCGCGCGAAATGTTGCGGTTGATCTCAAGATGCGTCTCGCTGCGGAGAGTCGCGTTCAAGTTCTCAGTCGAGGGAAGAGGCAGGTCAAAGGTTCCGGTGGCGAATTTGATCTCGAGAATCGCTCGAACAGAGCTGTCGACAAGCTCTACAACCTCGGTGTTGTTGGAATAGTTGACGAGCGTGGGAAACACGGAAGGTGGTCTCGGTGATAACTCGTGCTCCAATCCACCCCGCAAGGCCTTCAATCCAGCGTCCTCGAACGACTTGGCGACCTTAGACTGAGTGTACATGTTTCGGATTGAACCGGCGTCGGACATGATGAGACCTTCAAATCCGAGCATCTCTCGAAGCACCTTTCTGTTCAGATACTTATTCATGGACATGGGGACCTGGTCGACGCTGGCGTATGAAATCATTAGCGACAGAGGGCATGCCTCTCTGAAAGCCTTGACGTAAGGGGCTGCGAAGTCGTTGAGGATGTAGTTTAGGCCACTTTGAATGCTTGCTGTGTTGACACCTCCGTTGCTGGATCCGTAAACCCAGTGCTTGATTGTCGTCGCTACCTTGACGAAACCCGACTCATCCTTCTCCTGCATCGTGTTGATGTAATGCGTGGCAAATTCCCCGACGAGATAGCTGTCCTCTCCGAACCTAGTCAGACTGTTAATAAGGACATATATCGCAGATATGAAGCACTTACATCTCGCCGTTTCTCCCATTTCTGGGATCTTTAGCAAGGTCAACCTCGGGCGAGAGGACCCAACGAGTGCCCATTGCCACGTTCTCGTCACGAATGGCGGCTACAGCTTGTTCGTAAAGAGGAATGTTCCACGTGGACCCCATGGAAAGGGCACCCGGGAATAATGTGCCACCAGAAATCATGAGACCACTGACAGAGTCCGCGATTGTGATGTAGGGGATGCCCAATCTCGTGTTGTTGATCTGTTCGGCCCTGACTTTGTTGGCGATAGGCAGCAGATCATGCGCATAATTCTGAGGTGCCCCAAAGCCTGAGATAAGTTCAATATTGATGTCAAGGTGTAGAGGTACGAAATCTTGCTTACCGATTTGCCCATTTTGAGTCTTTCGAATCTCTTCGAACAGCGTTTCGTTGTACGATACCTTGCCGTTCACGGTCTCGGCAAGTCGTCTGATCCCTGCGTGTCCAAGTCACTAACACATTCCATCGTTTGCAAAATTACCGACTAACCTCCGAGCTGGCCAACCTTTTCCTCCCATGTCATGAGACGTAAGAGGTCGTTGGCTCGCTCTGTGGGAGAGCGTGTCGAATCGAGATATCCAGAGCCATTTGGTGTAGCTGCAGTCGAGCTGAGACGAACAGCCTGGCATAATGCTAGGGCAAAAGTTGAGCTTTCCAATTTGACCATCTTGATGACAAGCTTTGGCGCTCTGGGGGAGCGATTGAGCGTAGAAGGCAAGCAATTAGAGTCGCCAGGTTCGTCTTCATCTTCATTAAAACCTTATATCCTTCATTAGTTCATTAGAAAAGCACGCCATTGCCAATGATCCACCCTTGACCAAGAGTTCGCACCAAAACTCCACTCGACAAGATGACTCCATGATTCCGGCAAGCGAGGCCGGGTCGGGTGCCCCACTTGGTTCGCCGGGACTCCGGTGTGTCACCTCGGATGTCGGTCGGGAGTCCCGAACGGGTAAGGCTAGACCGGACTTTGCCCAATCATTCCCGTTTACTCTCACGCGGTGAGTGATTGCATCATCCTAAAAATCTATCAAGACCTATTGTATTTCGAAGCGGCGAAGCCTTTGGGAATTGGTCAGCGAAAGCTACTTGCGGCGGTCATGATGCTCAATATCCCGTCTCTCACATGTACCTACCTAATTATCTTCCGGTGTTTACCAAGCGTCCAGGAGTTGCGAATAGAACGGCCCATCGCGACTTTCCAGATTTAGGTTTCCCGGCAGCTCGAAAGCGCCTCATTGCAAGTAACCTGCGGAAGAATTTTTCCGAAGATTACTTGAGTCTTCGATGAGACTGGATTTTGATGCCATTGGAACTACATTTACGTGCGAAATGAGACGAACTGTGTGCTGATGAGTTGCGTATTACGTTCTCCTTTTTAATCTACAAGTTTACCCGGAAAGCTTTGATACTACCCCTATGCCTTGCTGCCACCCTTGTTATTCTCGGGTTGTCTGACACTCCTCCGCTCCAAAGCCAAAGCACCAAATATGGCGAGACACACGAGGACCAGGCCGACTAGAAATACATTTCTGATGGCCTCGTTATATGCAATCAGAACTGTCATCTTGATGGAGGCGGGAAGATTGGTCAGAGAGGTAACACCGTTATCCAGAATCTTCTGGGCGTCGAGCCCCGGAACCGTAGAGAGTCGCTCGAGCAGCTGGGTGTTGAGGATGTTTTGTGCGACTGAGAGGAAAATGGCTCCTCCAATGAGCTGGCCGAAGAACATGAGGGAGATTCCCACCGGCACATCCTTCTTTGGTAAGACTGTCTGAGCTGCGAGGTTGGGTGCTTGCGTTGACAAGCCCAAGCCAAAGCCGTAGATGATTTGATATCCAATCCATTTGCCGCTATCAGTGTCGACCTCGAAAGTATAGATCAGGCCAGCGCCGACAGCCATCAGACAGACTCCGCCAATCATGAAAGGTGTGTAGTAGCCGATGCGACGAACCAGGGCGCCCGTCAGCAACGTAGCGACTACCATTGAGAGCATGAGAGGCAAGAGACGGATTCCGGACTCAACCGCGGAGACGCCTGTGATAGCTTGGAACCAAATTGGGAGATAGTAGGCTAAGTTTTGTTAGTTTGAGTAACGTGCGGGCATGATGCTCTTCGTGTAACTTACAGAATATCATCAATTGCGATCCGTTGCAGATTGTAGCGTAGACACCAGCGAGGATGCTGCGTTGCTTGAAGATTCTGCCGGGGAGCGTGGCCGTCTTGGGCATGGAAATCTGGACCAAGGCAAACCCTGCTAGGAGTACGACTGCAAGCACTAACAGGAGAATGATTCTCCAGTTGTTCCACTAAGAGCAACGGTCAGAACCGAAATAAGTTGTTTTCCGGTGGTAAAAACTTACAGAATACGTGGAGCCACCCCATTCCATTGCCAAAATCAGGGAGACTGATCCAGGGATAAGTAAAGCGGTACCAAAGAAGTCGAGCTGCGCCAGCTTGGACTTCAGATCAAGCTTTGTAGTTTCTCTGTCGGGGATGGCGAGAATCAGGAAGATGACGATGCCTGCCAAGCCTCCCAAGGGGAGGTTGATGTAGAAGCACCATCTCCAGGTGACCTTAGAGGTGAAGACGCCTCCGAGTAGAGGCCCTACAACAGAAGAGACACCAAAGATGGCGCCGAAGAAGCCTTGATATGTAGGGCGTTTATGAAGCGGAACAGCGTGGACGATGATGACGACCTGTAGAGCTGATGATTAGAGACTGATTTGACTGCACAATATCAGAACAGAGACTTACCACGCCACTGAGAATACCAGCTGCGCCAAGTCCAGCAATGGCCCTTCCAATGATGAAAGAGACTGAATTTCGGGCCGCACCACAGATTGCGGAACCGACTTCAAAGAGGAAAATCGAAGTCAGGAACGTGCCCTTGATGCTGAAGAAGGTGTAGAGTTTGCCGAAGAGGAGTTGAGAAGCACACTGGGTCAAGAGGTACGCTGATCCGTACCAGCCGATATCGGTAACGGAATGGAACTCATCGGTGATTTGGGGGATGGCTGTTGTAATAATCATGCGGTCCTGGGAATGTATTAGATTCTCATTTCTTGTTGTGTGTGGTGTAGTTTAAGACAGCCAACTTGCTAGGGAAGTCAGGAACATGCACATGAAAGCGGATGACATGATACAGGCGAACTTGAGCCCAGTTGGATACTCTGTGTCGTCTGTGGGTTTCCCTCCCTCCTCGAGCTTTTCTGAAATGTTTTTCTCAGTCTTGCTATCATCGCCGTGAAGAGATGGCTCGACAACGGTCGAAGTCTTGGACTCGTCGTCCAGACTTGTTGTTGGTTCGGGTTGTGTGCTTGGTCGAGTCGACATATTGGAAGATCCGTCGACGTTGATGTGGAGTAAGAGATTTGAGTTGGAATGAGTTCAGGCTCGATACTGGAAGTAGAGTAATCAGATTAAAGTATTAAATTATGGTTGGATCGAGTGATTGGTATTTGGAGTAAGGTTGAGGGTGTCGAGATGTAGAGACATGAAGCCAAGATCATCTCGGGATGCCTTTTTCTTTATACATGTGTAAGGAAAGTGATTTGTTTCAAGAATCTGACTTTCGAAAAGTCCGTCGTCGGGAAACGGCAAAATTAACCCATTGCAGAGCCATTGTTGACGCATCTTGGGTTTAGACTGTCGATCCTCCCAGACATCTCGGCCCCTAAGTATCTAAAAGAGGTTAGACTAGTCCAGCGTCCCATAGTAAGAAAAGAGCAATTCATCAGACGGAAGCCGAGGAGATGCGCTAAACCCTTTTGAGAACTGAGGGCCCCGACATCTTCCTTCGCGCCATCCCGACGCGCATCTCTCCACCACATGCATCGTCTTCGCCCAACCGGACATTTTCTAGAAAGTCGGCCGGGGAGAGTTCGAATATCGTATTAAAACCAGATATTCTCTATATGTATGGATACCTGCCTCAAGTCAAGTTACTCGTCTCCCATTCTTCAAAGTTGTGCCCATGACGACCCCGCAACCAACAGCTGTCCAAGGGCTGCATAAGAATGCATGCTCGCTTTGCGCAAAGAGAAAGATCAAATGCGACAAAGCTGAACCATGTTCAAATTGCACAAAAGCGCAGGCGCAATGTCTCTACGAAGGCCCAGCTCCACCACGACCGCGAAAGAGAGCGGCTGATGAGGAGCTTCTTGCGCGCTTGGCTGCTTACGAGGATCTTATGCGCAGGTACAATGTCGATTTCACCTCGCATTCTCATGGCTGGATTACGACTGGGCCTCAGGGGCAGATTAAACAGGACAAATCTGGGACGGTGTCCTCTGCGACTTCTCCCCTTGATCACCAGGGCTCTGCAGCTCAGACGTTGAAAGACATTCCATTGGCGACAGAACGGTCAGTGTTGACCCGGAGTACAACACGGCGTCGTGTGCTGATTAAGTATCCCTAGTTGTCTTTGGTCAACTCTTCCGACAGAGGTAAGAGTCGCTGTGCTGTAGATGAAAACACTTGTATCTGACTCATGACCAGCTCATTTACCCGCCCGTCCAGTGTCTGACGCGCAAAGAAGACCCTCTTCACATCCCAACGCCATCACTTTTTGAGTTGATGACGACCGTTCAACCCGAGCTTTCCCAGCTTCATCCAGACCCAAGGCATATTTACCGATTTTGGCAGATCTTTGTCGAGGCCGTCAACCCACTGACGAAGGTCATCCATGTGCCGACTCTGCAGCAGCAGGTCCTAGACGCAAGTTGGAACCCGGCTGGCGCCTCGAAGCCACTCACAGCCATGCTGTTTGCCATCTACACTCTGGCTGTCACCTCAACAACCATTGAGGGCTGCCAGGCTACCTTTGGCGAGGCTAGGAGCACACTGATACTGCGCTATCGGACCGCCGCTCTCCGTGCCCTCATGGCGGCCGACTTCCTCACCACGAGAGACTTTGAGGTCTTGCAAGCCTTTGTTCTCTTTCTCTTCTCTGACCCCGACTCGGAGCTGACATCCACTCTGACCGGCGCCGCCATCAGGATCAGCCAGAAGATGGGTCTGAATCGGCCAAAGCCAGATCCCAAAGTATCGGTATTCGAATCCGAGATGCGCATACGTCTATGGTGGCAGTTGAATGGACTAGACTCTAGAGTAAGGATCGTGAAAGTTGCGGGTATGCGACTTCCGCCATCCGAGAGCGAGTTTGGCGATGTTCGCCTCCCGCTCAACGTCAACGACGCAGATTTGCATCCGGAAATGACGGAGCTACCACCGGAGCACCCTGGTGCAACAGAAATGCTCTGCGTGTTGATGAAGTATGAGACCTTCAACATTATCAGGTCTTCTACGACAGCTGTCAAGGTCTTTGATGTGATCATTCATGGCCCTGGAAAGGATAAGCCGCCATCAAAGCTGGAAGATGACGCGATTAACCATATTGAGGCCATTTACCACGAAAAGTTCATTCGCCATCTGGATAGAAGTATCCCGCTCCACGCTCTGGTATATACAATGACCAGGCTCACGCTTGCGCGCTTCCGGTGCAAGGTGCACAGCCCACGAGGCAGAGCAAACAGCAGCGGGGAGGTGTTCATGACGCGCGGGGAGGGTGACTTGTTCTTTGACTGGAGTGTGGCTTGGTTAGAAATGATGGAGATTGCCATGAGCAGCAAGTTCTCTTCGCACTTCATCGCTCACATGACGACCAAGTTCACCGTGGATGTCTACATCTACATCATTAGCGATCTCCGCAAGAGGGTTTCTGGCGAGCGGGTCACCCTGGCTTGGAAGCTTGTAGAGAGCCTCTACGGAGATCATCCGGAACTGATTGAGAATACGCAAAGTTCCTTCTTTATCGCACTGGGGGATCTGACGCTGGAAGCTTGGGAGGCTAGGAGGAGGGAGTTGGTCAATGTCCAGGGGAGTCATGAAGCCAATACTCCGCCTCGGTATATCCAGTTGCTTCGAGAACAGAGGCAACAGAAAGCTGCGCCAGTTCCACAGGTGCCAGCGGCAGATTTCCACACTCTGGACCCGCTGGGGCTTACCGATTCGGCAAACTTGGATTGGGATTATTGGAATGATTTCTTGCGACTGTAGTCAGACTTATCCATGGCAATTCCTCATTCAGCGAAAACTTGGGTTTCTGTATTGCAGCTGTTTCCTTACGCCAGAAAGACTCTTGGATGTGCGGTTGAAGTTGCGGTGACTCTAGCTCGAGTTCACGTCCCATCGCCAATGCGGGCCAGCGCATCCTTGTAGCCAGAGCTCACGACCCCTTCGCCATGCTCAGGTAGTAGTGAGTAAGCACATTGTCGCATAGGAACACCAAAGTCCCGTTTTATACCTTGCGGTGAATGGCTGAGAGCCAACAGTTGCGATGGTCCTGGAATGATGAGATTAAAGAACGAAGCTCTGGATGCATCATCCGGATATTCTCCACTCAGACATTGGGCCGTCGCACGAATTCAGTCAGCAACATCCCTGCTCGGCACTCGAGTACGACATTGTCATTGACAGCCTGCGAACATTCGCGTTTCTTCAACGGCACTGGGGGGGAACACTGAATGCCTACATGTATCCTTGTCTACGAACACATACCCGGCAAAGGGACTTGACATCGTGCGCTTTGCATCTATCTCCCTAGACTATTCTTAGTGATCCTTTCCCCGCATCTTTGGTCCCCTCTTTTCCCCCCATGATCGTCCACCAACAGCCCCGTCCTGACACACACTGGATGCCTCTCTCCTCAACGCTTAACTCCCCGACGAGTCAGAAGACTCTCATATCCCGTACGAATGCTTCTGGGCTCGTTGTATAACTTGACAATTCGCGCCCGAGTCCGAACTAGCCTTGCCAAAAGGCGCCAAAAGAGACCAGCCGGAGAGCCCCAAACTCAAAGCTGCCAGCTGCGCCATCCGGAAAACATGGAGCGAACTGGAGCAGCCCACTTAGTTCCTCATAGTGTTGGGGAACCCTGGAGTTGTATCTAGCCAAGTTGGTAAATCAAATAACCTCGATTGGCTGGTTCGGTTAAGCGCCCACACCTCAGACATGCTTCCCCGTATCAACTTCGCCCCATAGTTGTCCTGCCTAGTGCAACATAACATCAACATCCGTAGTCTGTTGTGTCTCTTTTGTCTGTTGTGTCTGCACGATCTGGATGTATCTATCGTAGCCATCCCCGCACCCGATAACTAGCTCCTCTTCAGGGTTTTGGTCACATCGGACCTTTAGTGGCCCCAAGCCGTCAATGGTCCCCGTCTAGGCCTCTGTACGGAGTATCTCTCTTGTTAATAGATCAACGCCACGCGGAATCTCGGCGGAATACACCCTGCTTGCATTCCGCCCGAGCGTGCGTAACAGCCCTGTGGATTTTCTCCCCAACGCTGCGACGTGGCATGCGGAGAAGGATATATAAAGAAGAGTAACCATCGCGGTCCGCGAGCCGCCCGTTTGTGCTGGTTGCTTCATCCCGACTCTCTGTTCAACACTCAATCAACCCCCACGCGCACGTGTTTCTGAAATCTTTTATCGTTCAATTGAGTTCGCATTGACTTTGCGCGATACCGTAGCCATGGGTCTCTACAGCAAACTGGCCGATGATATCACAGAGGTGGACGTGGTCATTGCTGGAGGTATTCATCACGCTTTTTACTGAACGGTCAACATAGACATGTTATTGACTCTTTGAAATCTAGGTGGAACAGCAGCTTGCGTTCTTGCCGGTCGTCTCGCGGCCGCGGATCCCCAATTGTCTATTCTCGTCATTGAAGGCGGCACCAACAACCGCGATGTCCCCAGCGTTGTACACCCGGCCTTCTTCCTCGACCACCTTGCTCCGACAAGCAAGACCGCAATCTTCTACCAGGGCAACGTATCCGACAAGCTGGCAGGCCGCGGTCCCATTGTCCCGGCTGGAGGAATCCTCGGTGGCGGTTCCTCGATTAACTTTATGCTGTACGTTACCGAATCTCTGTCCCTCCCCTCC
>JFFI01001517.1:0-11821 GCA_001563125.1 Colletotrichum salicis
CGGTTTTTTCCCTCGTGTTCTTTTTTATTGTTTTTTTTCGTACCTAATTGTTTCTATTCCCCCAATATCCGTACTTCTGCGTGGTTCTCGAAAGAAGGGACGAGCGGGGGGTTTTTTTATTACCCAAAGTCGTTGCGTTGCGTTGCGTTGCGTTGCGTTGCTCGCCCAACAAACGCTGCCATGCTGCCCAAGCACGTTACCCTTCAAGGCACGGATGATGATCGACTGGTTCGCCCTCGAACCAAAGGGTCGTGAAGATTGGGCGGATAAGGCCCCCCCAAGCAAACGTGTTTCAAAGGAGCTAAGAATTTTATTTTGGCATGAACCGCAAAGACGTTTTTGCAAAATCATCCCTTTTTATTTGGCGACGGGAAGGTAAAAGATGAAGAACCACAAAGAAGGAACAAAACGTTGGCGATTTGGTAAAGGGGATATAGCACACCGGGGAGACGATGGGGAGATGGATTTCAAACCCACATGGCCGTCGGCTTAATTACTGAGAGAGTGAAAGAACTGACGCCAAAAAAAGACGTTTGATCGACACGGCCGTTAGGCTATTACATACATGACATGCGGATTTCCAATCTACATCTTGTTCTAGTCCGTCTCAAGTTTTCTTTTCCTTCATACCACACACACACACACACACACACACACGCACAGAGGAGCCTAGATGAAGAACTGCCGACAAACGTAGAAACGGCAATGCGCCGGCAATCGTAGGCTCGTGAGGAACGGACAAACATACAGAGTACACCTGGACCATCATTGACCCCCTCCTCTTCTCCCCTTTGTAAAGCACAGCACCCCAAAGTTGAGCAATAGTAAAATTTCGTCTCGTTTCCATGATCCCGCCCTGGAATGCCTTAATGGAATGCTACTACTGATTCGATGACTCGAAAAATGGATGACCACCCCTAAAACGCCGCACGCCGTTTCCCACCGGTCGAGTGATCACTTCGTCTTTGCTCAGCCGCGGAACCCGTTTAACAACCTGGAAACAACCACCCCTCCCCCTCCTTTTCCTTTCGTCTGCCGGGGCTAGCTTTTCGGGTAAGAGATATGCTTCGTAGACTGTGCTCTCCTAAACTCTTAAATCCCTGCTTGATACCGTGAACCTCCTCCTCCTCCCCTTGCCACAATCACGTAGGCCAGGCAGTGTGGCTCACTCAGCCGCTCCTCGGAGGTGGAGGTCCCATCTTGCCGGCGCCGGTATCGACCCTCTTACTGGGAGGCAAGTCAGGCTTTTTGAAGCCATCATTGGACGAGCCGGTAACCTGAGTAAATGTGCCACCCTTGAACCACCGGTCCTCCTCAGCCTTTCGCTTGCGACTGAGTTCAGCCTGGACCTTGGGGTCGACAAGCTCCAGACCCTGTACAGGCGTAAAGGCCAACGAGGATGCCGTGCCCGCTCCCGCGCCCAGTGACGTGCCAACACCTGACGTCCTCAGGCCCTTGCCGCGGAGGTCAATGTTGGAGTTTGCCGATTGTCCAAAACCCTTGAGCGAGGATGCCGCTCCGCCCATGGGCGTTGCGCCGCCCCAGCCTTTGTTCTTCTGGCCGAGCTTGGCCCTCGTGCGTTGATCGACTTGGAGGTTGCGAATTCTGCCGTCGTTGCCCTGTCCGATCATACCCATACCGACCGTGGTCTCTCCTGTGCCGTAGCCAACTTCGCGCTCCTCCTTGCCAAAGGCCATTCTGTTCTGAGCCTTGCGCATTTCCGTCATGGCCGTAGCCTCCTTGGCCTTCCTTGCCCTTCTGCCACCACGTTTGCGGGAAGGCTTGTCGTCTGGTACCGGTAGAGCTCTAGGTCCCTTGTTCGGAGGCGGTTCCGTGAGCTTCTCAAGTCTTGTGAGGCACTGCTCCTTGAGATCCTCGCCCGTCGAGCCGTCGGCGCTGGAGTGAATTCTGTCCACGCGGGCTGCGAGCAGCAGCTTGGCCGATACGATGCGCATGGCCTGTCTTTTGAGATCATTGGGAATGCCTTGAATGATGGGTGAGTGGTAGAGGAAGCCCTGCTGCCTGACGCCGATATTCGTAGCCAAGCCTGCGGCACCAGCCCCTTTCTTCGAACCCCACGCTGCAATGTTACACGAGGGTGTCTTTGATAGACCAGTAAGGCCACCGGCGGCGTTCAGCAGTTGGGCAGCCGTAAGTGAACCGATCATAGCAGTCAAATTCGGCGCGAAGAGGTTCATGCGCGACTGGACATACCCCGTCAAGGTCTTCTTCGCCTTGTCCAGGGAGATGACCATCTCACAGGCTCTGTAAACGCGTTCCAATTCTTCTTGCGACATGTCTCTACCCTTCGTTGTCGTGGCCTCCACTGTTACGATCATGAGGGATGGTCCATCGAGGACAGATTTCAGCGAAGCTTGAAGGACATTGTCTGTTGAGTGTTGAAGCTTCTTGATATTCTCTGAATCAAGCGGCCCATTGCCCAAAATCGCCACGACCTTCGCATACTCCAGCGGGTTGGTGATGAGCGTTTCGAGTTCTGGGAATCGTATTGAGTAGTGGTCTCGGATATATTTGTGCACCAAAACGATTTCGCTGTCGATGAGAGTCGAAAGACTGTTCGATTGTGTCAGGAGGTGGTATTCGGGATGGTCTTCGATGTTGCCAAGCAGTTCTGTAGGGGTCGGTTGCGATTGGTAGTGTGCGATTTTCTGTAGCGTTCGAGTGACGATATTAGGGCTAGTCCTCCCAAGAGACGATGTAAACACAGCTTCCATCAAGCCAGTCGTGTTTTCGGGTGTGTCACATACCTCTAGTACCGGCTCCAAACTTGACATAAGGCTGGCGACGCTGCGAACATCGTTGACGCCACCCAGCTGCATCTTTTCGACCTTGGCCTTTGTATCCTCTGCATCTTCGACAGGATCAATAGCGCCCTTTGGTATTCCACCCATTTCTTCATCTTCATCCTCAGGTTCACTCTGGTCATCGTCCAGATCCATGCCGCCCGATGCTTTGCGACCGCTCGCTTCGGGCGCATGATCAAGTCCTAGGGGATCATTGTCTTGCTGAGTCTCCTCTGCTTCCGAGCCAGAGTCCTCGAAATCGTTGAGAAGCTCGTCTGCGAGAGTCGCCATTTTGCCAGTCGCTCGAGGTGGCGTTTCGATGGTAAAATCGCCTGCGATAGGAAGACGGCGTGACGAAGTTGGTAGGTTAGAAAGATATCAAGTTATGGAAGCCTCGCGAGGCTACGGAAGTTTTGGCGCGAGGGGTGGGTCCCAGCCACAGAAGCTCGTTATCGGAGTGGCTGGTGCAGATAAGAGCTGTGTTTTTCCAACCACGCTTCAGCCTTGGGCGTTGGAATCGTCGTTTGCGATCAAGGCAGAATATCATCAATTGGACAACGAGATGACGCGACTCAACGTCTGAATACCCATACAAAAGCGACTCTTGATATCATCACATCTAGCGACGCTAATCACACGCGACTTCGCACGATTTCCCGACTTCAACCGACTTCGACTCCGTTCCGCCACTCGACACCATGGAGGCATCACGAGGGCCCCCGAAGGTCAAGAACAAGGCCGCCGCGCCTGTTCAGATCTCTGCCGAGCAACTTCTCCGAGAGGCTGTCGACCGGCAAGAAGTCGCCCTTCAAGCACCTACCCAGCGGTTTGCCGATCTGGAGGAGCTTCACGAATTCCAGGGCCGAAAACGACGAGAATTCGAGGACTATGTGCGACGCAACAGAGTCAACCTCAACAACTGGATGCGATATGCGGACTGGGAGCTTGAGCAGAAGGAATTCGCGCGCGCAAGATCAATTTTCGAGCGCGCGCTCGATGTGCACCCCAACGAGATCAAGTTGTGGATCAGATACGTCGAGTCAGAGAGTATGAAATCCATCCCCATATGACGAGGCAGGCAGCTAACTTCGTTGCAGTGAAATGCCGAAACATCAACCATGCGCGAAATCTTCTCGACAGGGCCGTCACACGACTACCTCGTGTCGATAAACTTTGGTATAAATATGTGTACATGGAGGAGATGCTGGGCAACGTTCCCGGAACCCGCCAAGTATTTGACCGTTGGATGCAATGGCAGCCTGATGAAGCTGCGTGGAGCGCATACATCAAGCTGGAAAAGAGATACAATGAGTTCGACCGAGCCAGAGATATCTTCAGAGCATTCACCCTCGTCCACCCGGAACCTCGAAACTGGATCAAGTGGGCCAAGTTTGAGGAGGAATTTGGCACTAGCGACATGGTGCGCGATGTTTTTGGTACTGCGATAGAAGAGCTGGGTGACGAGTTCGTGGATGAGAAGCTCTTTATTGCTTATGCGCGGTACGAGGCGAAGTTGAAGGAGTACGAAAGAGCGAGGGCGATTTTCAAGTATGCGCTGGATCGCCTTCCTCGCTCTAGATCGATGATCCTTCACAAGGCTTACACGACGTTCGAGAAGCAATTTGGAGACAAAGATGGCGTCGAAGATGTCGTACTTTCGAAACGCCGTGTTTACTACGAGGCGCAAGTCAAGGAGAACCCGAAGAACTACGATACATGGTTCGACTACACACGGCTGGAGGAAACCGCTGGCGATCTCGACAGAGTCCGCGACATCTACGAAAGGGCAGTATCGCAAGTACCACCAGCGCAGGAGAAGAGGTTTTGGAGACGGTATATCTACCTCTGGATCAATTATGCCATCTTTGAGGAGCTGCAGGCAAAGGACACGGAGCGGGCAAGGCAAATCTACAAGGTTTGCCTGGAGCTGATACCCCACAACAAATTCACCTTTGCCAAGGTCTGGCTGCTCAAGGCGCAATTCGAGATTCGGCAGGGTGAGCTGACGGTGGCTCGCAAGACCCTAGGCCAGGCTATCGGCATGTGCCCGAAGGACAAGCTTTTCAGGGGCTACATTGAGCTGGAACTGAAGCTCTTTGAGTTTTTGCGCTGCCGAACACTCTACGAAAAGCACATTGAGTGGAACGCCTCCAACTGCCAGACGTGGATCAAGTTCGCCGAGCTCGAGCGTGGTCTCGACGACTTGGAGCGGACCCGAGCCATCTTCGAGCTGGCTGTGAGCCAGCCGGTTCTCGACATGCCCGAGTTGCTTTGGAAGGCATACATCGACTTTGAGGAAGAGGAGGAAGAGTACGAGCGGACAAGAGAGCTCTACGAGCGCCTCCTCGAGAAGACGGATCACGTCAAGGTCTGGATTAGCTACGCCCACTTTGAGCTCAACATACCCGAGGAGGAGGAAGAGGCAGAAGAGGAAGCACCGATCAGCAAGGAAGCCAAGATGAGGGCGCGCAAGGTGTTTGAGCGCGCGCACAAGAGCATGCGCGATAGGGAGCTCAAGGAAGAGACGGTCACGCTGCTCAACGCGTGGTTGTCATTCGAGAGGATACACGGCGGGGACGACGAGATCGAGAATGTGCAGAAGCTGATGCCGCGCAAGACGAAGCGCAGAAGGCGCTTGGAGGACGACAGCTTCGAGGAGTATATCGACTACGTCTTCCCCGCCGACGACAAGCAGACGCAGAACCTGTCGAATCTGTTGGCCATGGCGCAGGCCTGGAAGCAGCAGGGAGGAGATGCTGCGGCATAAAGTTGAAAAATTGGGATATTACCCCCCTTCCGTCAGAGAGAAGACGGTGTCGTTATTTTTTGTAATTCTATGCTCTGAGCAACCACCATTGTCAAAAAACTTCAATTAAATTTGAGTTGCCCTACCCAGCATAAAAAACAGAGTTCGGACCAAATCGTGTCTCATCTTATCCAGATTACTCTTGTCTCGCCATGGGGCATCCCGGGTACCCAATCATCTGAAGCTACCGCCGGATGGGAGAGCCAGCGAACCTAATTCCACGCGAGAGTCGAGACTCTTTCTCTTTTTCCCCCCTTCTTCAAACTTCAGGTCTACCTACTCCTTGCCCAGACACGTAACGTACAAGTTTCGCACCCAACCCAACCCAACCCAACAAGCACTGATACATGGTAATTAGTGCAAAATCAGAGACCGCGTGAATCCGGGGGCTTGCCCATCGTCGGGATGGCGGCGGATAGAACATGTCAGACCAGTCATCTGACTGACGATGCCTCGCCAATTGCGACTGCAGACGCGGGGGAGGGGCTACCTAGATCAAGGTGGGAGGAGGGGCAGAGGGAAAGGGAATACAGGGGAAAACATGCGGCGGATGTACAATGATGTCATATCCTTTTGATTGCTCAGCCGCCTGACAGCCGCCACCACCCTTTTCCACGACACCTTCGACGCTGTCAATAATGAAGAGCAGGTAGCACGCACCCACGCACGCTATCCGTGCTAATGGGGTTGTAGTAAAGTGTAGTGTAGGCCGGCCGTCTCTTATGCCCACGGCAGTTTGACATTGATTGACGGGCACTGACTTGATCGGATCGAATTTCACCATCCCTTTTCCAAAAGTCTCCCCTTCCAAATAGAGCAGGCTGAACAGCAGGACATCAGCCGACGGACGGTGCCGACGTCTGGCCATGTGCATTCCCCCGTCCACCACCTCCCATCTCTGCCCGCATGGTGCATCTCCCAACTTGACCGAGACCGAAGCAGAAAGGGCACGTCAGAACGTTCAAAAGAACATCAAAAAAGTTGGCAGGGCTGGCCCCTAGAATATCAGCAGACATGACAGGATGAGGGATGAGGGGGGAAACAGTCTGGAACATCTTCCCTCCCACTTGCCTCGCCTTTCCAATGTGCCAGAGAGAAACCAAAGAGGAAGCTAGCCCCAAACTACGTACTTGGTAAGGCAAGGTATGCGCTTGTCACACAACCCCTCACACAATAGAGCAAGGTGATTACTCGCGGGATGGCTGCAGCTCTTGGCTCTAGGCACTGCCGGAGACATGGTAAGAGTGGCAGAAGCGTGGGCTGTTTTGGACCCGACCACTTTTGCCGGGGGATCTTCTGTTGTGTGTATCACACAGTAGGTATTACACAACGACAGTGTTCAGTCACAAAAGGGCACACGAGGCCAAAGACAAGGAAAATCGGGAGAAGAGGGCGCAACGGTCATCATATCTCATACTCATTAAATCGGAAACTACATAACCAGTCGAGTATCGTAAAAACAAAGTGCCCAGTCTCCCATCTAAGTAGGAAATTGTGAAACCAAGAGACCAGAAGATATCGCGTGATGGCGATTGTTGGGGGAAGGGGAGGGACCAGCAAATGCATCGCAGTATCTCGATGATGTTGACGTTGTGCTCTGGCCCGACTCCCGAGTACTAAAAACCCATAGAGCCGTCTTTTCCGTCAAATATCATCATCCCGCATATGCCACCCCTCCCTTCCCGTCTATTCCCAAATGGTAGCCGCCTTCTCTCACCGCCGCTTGTCCGTTCCCGCGCTAGCGAAAAATGTCCGGTATGTCTCAGGAACAGGGGTCCCTTCTCATCAGGGTCCGCTTGGCTGCTTCAACCACTACGAGCCCCGGGGCCATGTGGTGACCAGACCTCTCCTCCCTCTCTCCCTTCATTGCTTAAATCAAACAAAAACAGTTGCTTCCAATCAGGCCCTGGCGATCAGCCTCGATCTCGGCTCCATCGTTTGCTCATTTTGTCTGAGCTGCATGCTGCGATTCCTTCCATTTGGTCCTACTGTCATCCGCAGGGGCCGACGACAACGGCTCGACCAGTGACGATGCATCTGGTTTTTTTGATGGCGGCGCAGGCCGATTAGTAACGGCGGCGTTGGTCTGTCACAATCCAATTAGAATCAGTTAGGGTTCGTGTACAAGAGAAGAATGCGTGTAGATTGGCAACAAAGGGGAAAACGGAATCCATCTATCTGAGTAAACGCAATGCAAGGTGGCACCCGTTGAGGGCCGTCGTGGAACGTGTGGAACGCCACTCCCACATCCCCTTAGTCTTCCGAATCTTTCCCGGTTTTGTTTGAAAACAGATATAAATGTGGCTGAAAGATGATTTGCAAAAAGTTGTCGTAACGTCGTGTGTCTTATACAGGCAGTGTAGATCGTAAAAGAAACTGAGGGGTTGAGGACAGAACGAGGCAGACAGCCTGTGTGAGCGGGGACATGGTCTCAGAAACTCCCGAGAGAGCTAAAAAAGACCATCCTACGCATCGCTGTTCAGGATTGAAGTGCTCTCGTCCCGACCTCTCAGTCTCTGTATCTCCTATCGTCATAACCGACAGGAGGTGCAGGCAGGCGCCCGGCAGAGTATGGGTTATCGTCGTAGTAAGTTGAGCCGTAATCATACCGCTCTCCTCGCGGAGAGCCAGAATGATTCCAGTCATCAGCCCTACTTCTTCGACCACCACCAGAACCGTCGGTGAGCCTCTTCTGACGCTCAAGTCGCTTTTGATGTCGGATTTCTTTCTCATGTTGGAATTCCTTGCATTCGTGTGTCATCTCTTTGGCTTCCTTGAGCTCAGACCAGGCACCCTTGATACCGAGAGCAGCAATTCCAACAGAGGCGGCGTCTTGCACGAGCGCCTTCGTTTTGAGCTTCTTCGCCTCCTCTGGGCTGAGTCGCCCTTCTCTCACAGCCTTCTGCCTTGAATTGCGTTTCTCCATACTTTGATAGACCCCATGTGCCGCGTGAATGGTGGCAACGGCCGCTAGGCCGGTTGTGATGACTTGCTTACCTCTCATTTTCCTTGCGCGCTTTGCATCATCGTCCGAGTCTCCAAGATCCGACTCGGAACTGGCGTCCGATTTTCCTCCCCTGCGGCGAGAGCGGTCTCGGCGCCGGCTCGTGTATGACGATCTGTCATCGTCGTATGCGTCACGTCCACCACGCGTAGAACCCCGGTCGTAGCCGTCGTCATATTCATCAGAGTATCTCCGGGTGACGCCGCCACGTCGAGAGCTACGGTCGTCGTCGTAGTAGTCATCTCGGCCGTACTTCTCTCTTTCCTTCTCTTCCGGGTTGCTGCCAATGCCAATCTTGGCTAGTCTCTTTCGTGCAGAGTCGACAACACTGCGGCTTCTGCTTCGTGCGCGGGGTCTGTCGCGACCATCGCGGCTAGAAGCCCGGCTGTGATAAGAGTCGGCACTGCGTCCACGGCTTCGGGACCGGACGTTCTCGATTGCCTTCTTTGCGCCAAAAGCACCAAGCCCGGCAGTTGCCAGAGCAGCCAAGCCCGGTCCGCCGCCTCCGCCATCAGAGCGAGCGCGCGACCTCGATCGGCTTCGTCCGGTACGGCGGTCCTCCTCGATGTTGCGCTTGGATCCGTTGATGACTCGGTTACCGACCAGACCACCGATGACAGACTCGGCCAAGCCTAACTTGCTCTGCTTCTCGCCACCTTGTGCGGCATCGATGGTGGCCGCACCGGCAGCGGCAGTAATGATGCGCTTTGTTTTCTCGCCCTTCCAGCCACCAGGTTCTTTGGCAACACGGAAAGCCTCGGTGGCTCCAGCAATCAAGGAAGCCATAGCAGCCTTCTGCATCTTGCTAGCGGCTTCATTTCCGGGTCCTCGAGACTTGGACCGAGAGGATCTCGAGTCGGGGCTGCCTCGGCGGCTTCTGGTGTCGCTACGCCGGTCATCCCCACCGCTAGCGCCTGTAAGAGCCTTGACTGCAACTCCCAGACCAGAGGCTGCGAGAGCGTTCTCCAAGAAAGACTTGTGGCCCTTTTTCTCCCTGTCTCCCTCCTCGTCGGAGTAGTACTCGGTGACTCGACCGTCACGGCCGCGATGCATGACATAGGTGGACTTGTCCTCCTCCTTCTCCTTGCGCTTGCCGTAGTACTCTGCGCCCTGATAACCAGCGAGGGCTCCCGCTGCTCCCAGCGCCGCAGAAGTCAGGTAGTTTCTTTCGACTTCGCCGCGATGTTCTTTGGCTTCCTTTCTGTCGTAAAGCTCCTTGCCGCCAAATGCCAGAGCCGCGCCGGCCACAGCGGCGAGAATCTTCTCTTGTTGGTTGATGACGCGCTTACGGGACCTCTCCTCTTCGGCGTAGACAAGGCTGCCAGCTTTTCTGCTGCGACGATCATACTCGCGATCGTAGTATCGGTCCCGGTCGTCATAGCGTGGGTCGTCGTAGTAGCCGGGTTCTGCTGAGCGAGTTCTGCGGGAATCTCTGTAGCCAGGAGGCGGGAAGTCGCGGCGGACTTCTTCAATAGAGAGTTCGCTGTTCTCTCTGGCCCGAGGAATAATTTCGCGAGTTTGGTGAACTTTGAGGTAACCTTCGTCTGCATAACGGGGATCGATTCTCTCCTCACGACGCTCCTCGCGCACGTAGCGACGAGTGCGCTGAGGCTCTTCGTAGTAACTCATGTCGGCTGACGAAAGTGGGCGTAAGAGCCAAGCAGGCTCGGTGGGTATGTTCGATTTGAAGCGGGGGTGATGTAAGTCGTATGAGTGAAGTGACACAGTGCCAGGGCTTTGGCTCGAGTGTGCCGCCAGAGATGATAGTTCAACTGGCGAGACTTGAATGTGGTTGAAATCTTTCGATGATGACGCTGAAATGTTTATGAGTTGTTAAAGGTAAAAAGACGAAGGACAACAAGCCCCGGGAAGAAATGAAGGAGGGGAAGAGATGATGAGCGATGACAGGGGGGGCCAGGGCTAGCTAGAAGAAAGTGGATGGGCAAGGGTCCAGAAGACGGGAGGGCAAAGGCAATCAGGCATGGAAAGGAAAGAGACGACAGGGACGGGGAGCTCACTTCAGGCAGAGAAGCCAGCCAGATACAGCCACCTCAGGCCTGGACTGGGCAGGGCAGAACAGGGTTGGGCTGCCCCAAGACATGGATGCGACATGTCGACGACTCAGCGTTGCTTCCAAAGATGCAGCAATAGAGCGGCAGCGGCAGCAGAAACGGAGGGTGCGGGAACCAGGGAAGGGAATGCTAAGTTAAGGTATGTTCTTGACGGACATACGAAAGTACCTCGCCTGCCGAATCACCGTGAACAAGTACTTTTGAAACCTGCCTTTGAACATAACGGGACCCTTTTTTTTTTCTCATCCGAAAGATGGCCCATTTACACAACACAAGCCGCGGGCAAAAGAGTCATTTGGACATACCGTAAAGCCCCCCTCCCTCTCAACATCTGACCGAAAATAGTGTGCCCTTCTTTGGGTCGTCCAATTTTCCATTTGGTCATTCTCACATTGGCTGGGCAGCGAGAAAAAGTAAGACGAGTGGCCAGGCTGTCGATCTAGTGCGCCTAGAGACTTGTGCTAGCGCTGTCGTAAGTGGCATCAGAGGACGGGTGCTCCCTGCGACAAACCCGATGCCGCTGCGCACCAAAGAGCAAAGGCCAAGGCAAGTGACGGATGAGTGTGGTGGTGGCTTTGGGGGGGGGCATTGGGAGTCCTCTCTGAAGATGTTGCACTTGCAACAGGTATTCGGGTTTCAAGCAGTGCAGTTTCTTACTCCGAGAGATGGCAAAGACGGTGTTCACGAGAAGAACGAGCATGGCAGGCATGTGCGCGGCCTCCGGTGCAGTTGGCATTGCCTGCTTGCATGTAACGCCTGCAACCTGTGCCTGTGACCTTGGGCCCGGGGCAGTTGTATTTGAGCTGGAAGACGGAGAAGGGAAGTAGGGACGAGTTGACAACGAAGCAGTGGGAGGGAGTATGACCTCATACCGACAGGCATTTTGACCAATGAGACATCAGGAATCGCTCGTGCCTTACCTCCCATAGTGTGCCCTCCACTTGGCCGAGCGCCGATGGGAGGGGGGGCCCAGGACCTGGTAGTGGAATGGTATGGAGGGGGGGCTCTGCCACCGAGTGCTCGGTCAGTCCGCAAAAACACCCATTTCTGATTTCCCACTCAGCCAGGTGATGCCCAACTATGCGTAGGTATGTCTGTCACAACTAAAATTGAGGATCCTTGTATATTTGTTTCT
>JFFI01001519.1:146-15338 GCA_001563125.1 Colletotrichum salicis
TCAACTATTCAGGTCAGATTCAATGGCTCTTGCGAGCCTGTTACCGGGCGCACCGACTTGGTGAGTTGTACTTGTACACAGAAGCATGACATCGGGTTCACCGCGTGGCCTTGTGTGTTGATCGATATCAGTCGAATTGTGAAAGCGGTCTTGATCTATTGTTCTGAGGGCGATAACACCGTATCTTCTAACCTGGAATGAACTTTCGATGATCGCCAGAAGGGATCACCGAGGTGAAGAAAGCGAATAGAACGAGAGGCGGCGGACATATACTGCTGGGTCACGAAATAGCTAAGGTACTTGACTGTATCTGGCTTGACTGACATCCTGATTTCTCATCACCTTACTTTCAAGTTTAGTTGTAGGACGGCACGGCGCAACATAGCTTTCCGGCCGATTTCGCTGGTGAAGGATGATTACTAATCACAACTTGCGTGGTCCGTCGCTTTTAGGCGTGGCTTGTTGTCTACGTAAGTATGGAGACATTCAACTTTCATTTTTCGTAGAGCACCGCTAGGGAGTCATGGTGCTCCTAGTTGGTACAATTAGTAGATGATACTGATGCTCGGCAATAACACACTGCTACTGAAGTTCTGGACAGCTCTGCTAATATCTATACGTATTTATCTATCTTGAATTTTAGGTTGTTCAAGTTTTGTATCTTAGACGGGAGCTTTCTATGGTTTAGTAAGCCTCAGAAGTCTCATTACAGGCAAGTGCTAAATCATGAAAGCTTCTTGAATTTCTATTGTCTGTTTCTCTTTGTTACAAGTTTCAAATGGTAATTGTATAGGGTGTCTCTTTCGGATAGGGACAGAACAGACAGTTCGTCAATGAATTAGCAAAGGTCTGCGAGGCATGTCAGGAAACTAAGATATGGAGGGGTTCAGTGAAGCTTGCTGCCAGCATTGCCAATTATCAACACACGATCTATCACATAGCTGGGCTCTCCGACAGTAGAGAGAAACTCCAAGAACTCCGTCAATGAATGTATTGAAGGCCAGCAACGCAATAGACTGATTAAGCTTACTACTGATATCACAAGTTAATCGGGCGACAAAGACAGCCAGCCGAGAGCTTACAGTCTGAAGGGAGAGAATAGATTCAAAGCTTCTGATTTCTTCCCGGTGACAGCTCTTCAATTACCTATTATGCAACGATCAGGGTAGAGCCAACGACTTCTTTGCAATCCATCGTGGTTCATGATTACTCCATGCCCGAATATCATCGAGTCAGGCCACATCGCAATCAATGCTGCCATTTGCAATACGAGCATGTAAAGTTTTAGGAATCCAATTGATTCAATCAAACCTTCGTTATGATGCACATCGATATCCACTCAAATCTAACTCTGATAGTTGTGCCTCTGCGGTAATTGTCTTCCTATTCTATAGCCTAGAGCATATAAGTTCAACATGACCACTTTAGCATTTCTTCACACGAGATTAAACACCGACGGACTTTTCATGAGCAATAATTACAGCTGCGTGAACCCAAGAGCGACACGGCTACCAAGATTGTGTCAAGCCACGTTGTGCCGTGTGGTAAGTATTCCCCATACATATATTGAACGTTGTCAACAGAAAGAAGCCGTATCGACAGCCCCTCTTGCTTTGCACTCGCGATCTCGGTCTTTTCCAAATTGCCCGCCAGATACCACCTCTGCCATTAGTGAGTAACCACTTACAAATTCAATTAAACCTCCAAGTCCATACAAACCTCGTCTAACCCACTTAGTGCATCTAGCAGCCGTAACCACTCTTTTTTGCGCTCGCCAGTGTGGCGATGGCTGGCAACCCTCGGTACAAAGCCAGTTGCGACTTAGCCGTTCCAGCTGCCTACCAGGCTAGCATGAAGGTATGTAAGAAAAATTGTGGGCAGTCCGAGTATTTCGGGCGCCCAGACACTTGGCATAAAGACACACAGTCTTGCGAAGTCCCCGGTCCGGAGGGCACCAACACCGAGAGATGCTACCATCAACTCTTTGCTAGCTCATCAGGTGGTCCCAACATCAGCCCGCGTTGCCACTGGGTTCCAGCCTAGGTCTTTTGTGAAAAACCTACACACTGTTTGTCTGGTATTTGGCCTCACTCGTTCCTAGCATGGTCGGTGATTGGTATCAATCACAGGCCCAGGCCCAGTTGGTCAAACTCCAATCAAGCAGGACATTGGAAAGACGTGACTAGAGAACACTGGGATTGCGATGGAATCAGATCTGTTATTGGTTGAAGTTGCGTCGTTGTGGAATCCTGGAGTTTTGAGATATAACAGAGAGTAGAAACGAATTCAAACAGCATGAGGCTTTTCTATTTGCACTCTCCAGATCAAATGTCTTGGTCGCCTATTAAATAGGTCGATGATTCTCTCACAAACAAAAGCTGACGTGGCGGGTTTGGAAAGAGATCGAATTCGCCTGATGGCAGCAAGATGCCATAATCTTTGATGATATCTTTGATGCTAGAGTCTCACATGTATAGCTGGTCGTACGCGCTATTGAGCCTTGCCTATTCCCCCCGATCGCCGGCGAATGAAGTGGGCCAGATCGACGGCGGGCCCCGGACCCGATCCGGGAGGATGGACCCGGTAGAAAAGCCCGGCTCGTTGTTTGCTTGTCTAGGTTGATTTGTGTCGGCTCTCAATCTGTGCGCTTAGCTAAACATTCATCTCTGAGACGAAGCCTGCCCAAATGAAGGAAAGGTTGATGCCGTTTTGCCCTTGGTAAAGAAAGGAACAGGCTACCATACTCGTTGCCGCTGAGGCTCTTGCCTTAATTCTTTAGTCGGTATCTCACAAAATTTGCTAAACCCTCTTACCCTCCTATACCCAACTCAGTTCGGAGAGGGGTGGTTTTACATCCTCCTTCCCCCGCTCTCATCCCCAGCAAATTGACAGCAATCTTCAGAACCCATTTCACGCCACCCGAGCATTTCGAAGAAAGGCCTACCCACTTGTCTCGTCTGCCGTAGCAGCCCGGCGCTCCACCTCCCTCATGAACTTCCTCACCTCGGGGTCCAGCGGCAGCGTACTCCTCATCTTGGTCTTGTGCCCGACGACCTTGAGACCGCCGAGCGATCGCGCGCGGCTCAGGGCCACATACGTCTGCCTGCCGTCCCAGACATTCTGCAAATTGACGCTGACGCGATCGAGCGACAGGCTTTGGCTCTTGTGGATGGTCATGGCCCAGCCCGGGACGAGGGGGATCTGCGTGCGCGCCGAGTACGCCACCAGGGTCTTCTTGTACCCGTTGGCGGTCTGTTGAATCGATGTTTCGATGTCGTGCATGTTGCAGTGGGGCATTATGACGCGTTGCTCACCGTTTGCGAATCTGACTTCGGGGACTGTGGGGCGGAGGAAGGAGGACAAAGGTCAGCGGTTCGTGGCTACAGCTTTCTAGATGACCCGGGACACGGGAGAACTCACAACACTCCACGCCCGACGTACCCGCGACGTAGTCGCTGATCTGGTGGTATCTCGCCCATGCGACCTCGTAGCCATAGCTGTCTCCCTTGTAATTTTTCTCTTCGGGCTCCTTAGGCTGGTCGCGGAGGTCCAGCTTCCGTATGAAGCGGACGAGCTTGCCCTGGCTGCCGTTACAGAGACCATTCTCGACGTCGAGCTGCGAGCTATTCATTAGTGCCTCATTCCAGCTTACCTTGGAGCGATGGCGCGGCGAGAGGGGAGAACTTACGTTAGCCAGCAACACAACCGGCATGCCGGCCTTGAGGGTCAGATGTTTATCAAACCGGTGCTTGTCGTTGTTGTCGCCATGGTCTTTTGGGTAGTCCAGGGCAAGAAAGGCCTCTGGCCGGCTGCGAAGCTTGTCGAGCTCCTGGTCGTTGTAGTTCTTGGCTTTCTGCTTGTGACTGAATAGGGCTATGCCATCCCTGACTTCGCGATGCTGCAGCAGGACGTTGAGATCGGCGTCGGTTGTGTGGCCCAGGCGGATATTCTGGAGCATAGTGATGAATTGCTCATCGGTTTGCCGATGGATCTTGGTTAGATGGATGTAGCTACTCGCCGATATTGTCAGGTCTGCGTCCTCGGCTGTACCGTCAAACGGATCATGATACTCACTGGAAGTTGCACTGTTCCCAGGTCCATGAGTTGAAAGCCCATTTTTCGGCATCCCGAAACTTCGGGTGCTGCTCGTCGCGAGGACAGAAGTGCAGGTTATCTGTCTTGTCAAAGTCCATCTTCCCACACGGCGTCGAAGTACGGCTGGCCTCGTTAAACGCCACCTCCACAGTGCAGTGCCCAAACGGTTTCACGGGGGGCAGCTGGCAGAAGTCGCCGACGGCGATAACCTGGATACCGCCGAACGGTCGCTCCACCGAATCTTCGGTCTGGGTTCTGATAAGATGGTTGTAGTGGTGGGCGAACGCGTCCCGTCGGAGCTGACCGATGACGTCGGAGAGCCGATTGAAGAACTCGCTGTCGACCATGCTGATCTCGTCGATGATGAGGACGTCGGTGCTCCTGATGCGGTCCCACACGGTCTTGCGATGCGCGTCTTCGATGAGAGTCCGGACTGTTTCCTTTGGAGCATCGGGGCCCCATCCGGCGTAGGAATATGTTGTCCTGCCGTTGATGTTGGTGGCGGCCTGACCCGTGGGCGCGACGAGGTAGACGGTCTTTTGCTGGGCGTCGAAGGCCTTGTTGAGGGCCTTCACCAGGACCGACTTGCCGCAGCCGCCGGATCTGAGAGGGTCAGTCATGGCCTGGTTTTCCTTCTCTTTAGCGATGAACCTACCCAGTGATGAAGAGATTGTGGCCCTGCATGGCCAGATCCAAGGCGTGCTGTTGTTCAGGACAGAGGGGAGGCTCTGGGGCCGCCTCTGGCGGTTCTTCCTCGCCCGTCTGGCGATCATTTTCGCGTTTGATGTACTCATTCGTTTGATCGGAGTAGCCCCCGAGAGGTATAAACCCCTGGGCTTCCCTCATTGCTTCTTCCTCGTCATCAAACCCATCCTCCTCTTTGATTGCCTCCTGATCGGAGTCATCCTCCACCTTGATCGGTGACTCAGAAGCACCACAATGGTGATCTTCCTTGTGTTTGACGGTTTTAGATGGACGAACGTCAAAATAAAAGCCAACTGAAGTCTCTGGGTCAGGTTCGTCCTCCTCCTCCTCCTCTCGAGGCCGCTTGACCGGGGCAGGCGCCGACGCGGCTTCAGTGGCGGATACGGTAGACCGACTTTGATGTGCCGGGCGATAATTGATCAAGGAGCCATTATCGATCTCAAGAGCCAGGCCAGCTATGAGAAGATTCAACTGATATGGTTAAGTCTCCTGGGTCACGAAAATGGAAGCCTTCACTCACAGCCTGGTTAAAAGTCGAACCAGTAGTGTCTGGGTTGATAACTGCGTATTAGCATGGTGATGCAGACGGACTTCATAAACAGTGTCTGCACATACTCTTGTTCTTGCAGCCGTCGGTCTGGTCCTTGGCATCGTCCCAATTTGTGAAGATGCCGTACTTCCTGCCGCGCGCCTGGGGTCCTCGCAGGCTGTAGACCACGTAGTATTTGGGGGCATGCCCATTTTTGAGCACCACCGGATTGCGCGCATCTTTGATGTAGTCCGCTGCGGCTTGCCTCGCCTGCTTTGATGCAGGGCGGGGGTTTCCGACCAGCGCATCCCTGGCCGGCCTGGAATTGGCCATGTTTGTAAATGTAGGCGGTGCAATGGTCGTCCTCGAAACTCATCACGAGACCGCGATAAGGGGCCGCGCTAGAAGGTTTCACGGACTCCATATCACGTATTATGTAAGTAAGCTCTGGTCGCGCATTGGCCATTGAGCTTTGCTTTGTCTAGGCTGCCCACCGTGCCACCTTGAAGGCATTTTTCGTTCCTTGACGGCTCATCGACAATGGCTAGGCTGGGTCTCTGGGGATTTCTCGAGCCCAATTTGCATCATGGATGCACGAATTCACTCCATGCTTTGTTTTGAATGTAGTACAGCCAACCCAAAGCAGATGTGGCAGTTCTTCGAAAAGCTTGGCATAAGGTGGCCATAATTCGAGTAACCTCAAACAAATTCGCAGATGCACGACGACTCTAACGCTAGCCAATCTCATTTTTTACCGCTACTAATGGCAATCGCGCTTCAATATCTTGACGGATTTAATTATACATGGACTTCGGTCAGAAAGACTCACACATGGTTCTTTTGGTCACTCAGAGCAGCTCTTGCTGAGCTTTAAGCCTCTCATTCACCATATCTGAGTCTTGGTTCTACTTGCTTTGCCTTTGCAATGCCAATACCGAGCATTCCTCTGGAGATCGGTTGTCGTCGAGCAGGCTTACTAGGAGCATAAATATTTTCACTTGGCTGCTAGTGTTTTCAATTCGTCCAGATTCGAGTCTACTTACAAGCAACGTGAGTGCCCATGAAACAGCCCTGACTCTCCAGTGAGTGCCGTTGGAACATCTTAGCTCCTCAGCTGAAACGCTGCCCAATTGGATAAGAGCACCAATCTAATGAAGATCTGGAGGAGCGGCTAGCTGTCGTCGGAAGCAGCATGTAGAAATCATGCAGAGTGAGAGGTTGATCTTAAGGGCCAATGACAATTGAGCGCCAAATCAACCAACATGAACCGAGCGGGAAGGTCTATTCTGGTTGGTGCCTGCCACAGTAGCTCCTCTAGCCACATCGCAGTCTGGCGCATGCAACATCATCAGAACAACTACCAACAAACTGAAATCGACTCAATTGATGGTGTCTAGCGACACATGAAGAGTGCATCATGCAGGGCGCAAACTTATCATCACGGTCGCAAGGGTTCGTCGATCTGCCGGTGGAAATCCAAACTCACGTCCTCGAGGCTCTTGCCTCATCACACCCCGCATCGATCTGCGCCGTCCTCTCAACATGCAAGCACCTCTACAAAATCACTCTGCATCTCTCAGTCCGAACATACGAGAGCGCCGCCGGCCCAAAGAACACAAGCGAGTACGCACAGAAACGCAGCCGTAACCTTGACTTCCTTCGTTACATCGTCATCACCAAGCCCGAGCTCGCACAACATGTGCGCCGCATCACCATCAAACACGTCTCCACCAGCCTCATCTACCGCACAGCCCCATCGAGCAAGAAACCCTTAGGTCCTGAAAGTGATGAGATTGGCGTGTACACCAACATGATTGATGCCTCGGGCCTCTCCGACCACGTCGAGGATTGGGAAGCTGTGCGACACGAATGGCTTCGAGGCCTCGCCGACGGGCTAGTCGAGCAGCAGATTGGACTCATGTTCCTCGCATGCCCGAAGATCCAGGTTCTCGAACTAGGAACACCTCTCGCGCCTAGACTACTGCCTCGCCTGATCAAAGCTGCAGCGTTACATGGAAGGAGCATGAAGACCCCGTTACTCCATCACTTACGAGAGTACTGCGGCGAGCCAGAGATGCCCAAGAGTCTTTTCCACTTCTTCAATATTGGCAAGGAATTCCTGCAACTACCCCAGTTGCGGACCTTCACGTGCGCCAGCTTATCGAGCAGTGGTCCGAACGGGCACCTCTTCGACCAGAACGCCAACCCGCCCGGGTCTTCAAACGTGCAAAATCTTACTCTGCTAGATGCCAATATCACACAAGAGGGCCTTAGCACAGTCATACGTGCTTGCAGAGAGCTCAAGTCGTTTCACTGGACCCCAGGCGACAGCAGTTTCCTAGACATGCAGATCAAGCTGCAGGATCTAGCCCAAGCTCTGTCGCCGCACCGAGATACCATCGAGTGTTTAAACATCAACTACCAAGGTCAGTGGCGCAATCAAGAATGGTATGTCGAACAGGAAGGCTTCTTTATCGGAACCTTCCTACGGGAAATGGTCTCGTTGAAGTCGTTACACATCGGCATGGAAGCTTTTACAGGCTTTACCGATCTCTGGACAATCCCAAGCCTTTATCGCAATCTTACTCAAGAGCAAATGTTGGTGGAATTGGAGAGAGTTCCGCGGCTCGTCAATCACATTTCTCCTAACCTCGAGAGCCTCGAGCTATATGGGTGCACCGGGGAGATATTACCTCACGTTCGAGAACTCGTGGAATTGCACCAGACGGGAGATAGATTCCCGAGCTTGCGGAAGATTCGGCTACGCTTCAATGCAGAATTGGTTGATTCTAGCAAAGTCGGCATGGAACTCGGGGCAAACTTAAGTAGCTTAGAGTTGGAGGTTACGTACGACCGTATAAGTTGAAGAGGGTTGGAGTGGTGACGTATCTTACGTAGACTTCAAATTATTGAGTCGAGTTGACAACGGCTGATTCAATCACCCCAAGAGCAGTTCGTAAATACAAGTCACGTTGGATGATCAGCAAGCATTCGTTGGTCCGGTTGCCGAAGCCCTTGCCGTGCGAAGGGATTATTCATCGATGCATGTGCCAAACATGCAATCGGCTCGATTTGAGCCTATCTGTAGTTATAACAATAAGTGATGTGGTCGTCGCTGAAGAATCCAAAGGACTTTTCTCTTGAGGGCATACCGAGCCTTGCAGCTTGCCAATATGCAAGGTCTTTTTGCGAACAGGGATCCAGCCACACCCCTCTTCTTCAACGCTGCATCGCATCTGCACGGGGATCACGAGGCACATCCCACCAACGAAATTCGTCAACGGCAGCTTATCTGAGGGTATCGAAAGGTGGGATCTGATCCCATCCTACTTCCTGATCGATCCATTTCTGATAGTTCCTCGTCTGCAGATCCCCTCTCTTCACAGCCTTGGAGGACTACAACAACAAGGGTGTATAGGTTGGTGGGCATGGAGAATCAGGCTGTGATATTGGATGAAGTTCCTTCGATGCAGCCATCTTCCAATTATAGCCGGTCATGTGGCAGCCAGATGCTCGTCAACGTTCCATATCGGGGCATCATCGGCAAGTGTGGCTATCACAAAGATGTGAGATGGTAGATATAACACTGTTATTTCCCCTCTAACCTTTGCTTTGCGTACTTGTAGGACCAAGAACCTCCTGCGGCCTCAAGCCCCCCCTCGTTCTGTTGATCAAGTATATCATACTTCTCATCTCGTCGTCAATCCCTACCTCCACTCGTTGCGACTATAAAACTCTCAATAGTCCATCAGCCTCTTAACAGAAATACTCACAACTTACAAGTCATCAGCACCAAGGGTTAGTAAGACTTCACCACGCGTCTCCCGTTCTTCACCCTCAAGCTAACACGGCTCATAGATACACGACTGCACGCGAGTTCGAGGCCATCATGTCTGCCTGTCTGCGATGCCACATCGCTCCTGCCTTGCCCGGCCATCGTTTCTGCAGCCCATGCGGCCAGAAAGTACACGCCGGCAGCATTCAGCGTTCGGGACTTTGTATGCGTGGTTGTGGTCGGCCCGCGAAGCAGGGTCACCGGTTCTGTGTCCCTTGCGGTAGATCATACTACCGTTAGTCTGGATTGAGGGGCTTATGTGTGTTGTTGCTACTATTAAGGTATGAATGAGAGCTGTTTTGAGTGTGCTATAGTTCAAACATCCATCCATGTTATCATAATCAAAGAGCGCGCATTGTTTGTCTATTTTGGGATCAAGAGCCAACCGGCCTGGAGCTCAGGCTTGCTGGGGTGAAGCCCCATAACTTCTAGCAAACAACGCCACTGGTGTCTGTACTCAATGCAATCAAGTTGTTTCTGATACGTTCGATCATTTTCATTTCGGTGCTAAGTTTCCGGTCTCCTGGCCGACAAGGGAATCTGACCGTGGGCCAGGCGTGCGAATAAGAGCATTTGGCCAGGCTTGAACGAATCACTCTCGCGACATCATCACAAACCACCACCTGTTGAGGGGTAGATGGGGGCTTGCGGGACAAGAACGAAGATTGTTATCCCAAGGGCAATGCACCAACCATCCTTAATATGACCAAAAAGAAGACGATTCCGTCATATCAGAACACATGTAGCAAAAGATGAGGTCCATCCAGGATTCGAACCTGGGCCTACGGAAATTCCGACAATCAGAATCCGACGTCCTAACCAACTAGACTAATAGACCGGTGATAAGCGGCGCTAATCTCCCGCGCTGGTCAAGCTTGCTCTGAGGGAGCTCGAGAATCCTGGGTGACGGCCGTAGTCCTCCAGCGCGGCAATCATTCGGCAGCTGGTCTAAGTTTGGCATCGCAAGTTGAGTTTGAGCGGTGCCCTTCTCATCGCGCTTTACTGAATGTGTTCGAAACTTTGAGACTGGTGGGAAGAACTGGTGGGGAAAGTGAAGAGAATTTGGAGAGCTGCATGCTCACAGCGCAGGGCAGCGGAGGTGCCCAGAAGACAACGAAACTGTCGTGCGTCCGCATCCCGAGCGCTCAGCACAATGACAAGCGGAGGAGCTCCTGGTTGCAACATGCATCATCGGCGATATCGAGATCGTTTCAGTCCCGACATTTTCACAAATTCGAACGCGTCGTCTGAGTTTGCTATGCACAGATGCACACGTTTGTTTGCCAATCCGTAGATGCAGGGTCTGGTGCCAGCCCATGTTCGTCACTAACCCCAAGGGTTTGGAAATGAGTGCACGCTCAGACGAACCATGTGCCCCGTTTCAAAACGCAGCCGATAGATAACGGCCTTTGTTTCATCGGATGTAAAGATCGGACACCGCCAGGGAGCCCAGCAGCGACGGAGACACATTGACTTTTGGACGTTTGTGATCCAACTGCTTGCTTGCCAATACGGATACCTTTCCAGCTGTCTCCCCAAGACTGTCGATATCTCTCAACCCAGTGGCTCGGATGATATTCTAGAGGCAGCTGCATGAACACTACTTTTGCCAACCAATCCCACTTGGGAGCCATCCTCGTAGCACGGTCCATAGGTTGTCTAGTGCCTCCAGTCGCTGTAATCAGTCTGACAGTCATGCTGACGAGGAAATCTGCCGCTGGTAGCTGGGTAATCGGCCCAAGGATCGGGAGACGGGGGCGGGGCTCCGGACATCGCTTCGCATCAAGTTAATGGGAGGAGGAATCTTCGTCCAGGTCCTTCAGGAGAAGGTTCCCTAATTCGTACCCATGGAATCCATGGATTTGTCGTCTTTTGACCGTAGCCCACATGGCTGTGTTCTCACTCGAACAGCAACGTCATGTTGTGCCAGTGTGGAGAGCCACGAGTCGAGGTTGCCCTTGAGGCACAGGGAGTCTGAGGGGGAGCAATCTCTTGTGAATCGATCAGTGTTGGAGGATGCTCTCACGGCTCGAGGGACGATTGCAAC
Source organism: Colletotrichum salicis (assembly GCA_001563125.1). Classification (NCBI taxonomy): domain Eukaryota; kingdom Fungi; phylum Ascomycota; class Sordariomycetes; order Glomerellales; family Glomerellaceae; genus Colletotrichum; species Colletotrichum salicis. The sequence goes on from JFFI01001519.1 coordinate 11,358, forward strand.
CTGGCTCAAGGTAGTTTTGCTGTGCTGCAGGTCGTTGTGCGTGCAGTGCGATTGGGATTCAAATGCCGAGGACGCAGCGGCAACGTACGTTGCGCATAGCCATACGGGCTGCAGGCCGCTGCATGTGGCCGTTAGGACGAAGAGTCCGAGACATGTTACGAGGTAAAGACTGCATGGTATTTCAAGTTCGCGTACCACAGCTGACGCTGCTACTAGCGAGTGTGCAGCTTAGAGGACGGGTTCTCGTGTAGAGGTGAGTTGAGAACAATAGGTCAAAGGGAGACTGAAGGCCTAAGACCAACAAAGGTCACATCAGCGAAAACATTTGGTGTCCGCAAAGCGCCGGCGCTGTGACGCACCGTTGATCCTCGACCCACCGAAAAAAAACGTTGGAAGCTGTCTAAGTCTATCGTAACGTCTCATTCTTGTGCTCGGTGGCGTGCAACAACTCTGAATTTTCTTCTTTTGCCCCCTTTTCGGTCCGTTGAAGGGCCAGAGCAACCGGCGAAATGTCTTGCCAAGAGACGTTTGCTAGGTTGTAGAGGTCGAGATCAAGCCCGGGACAAGGCGGAATGAATGGACAAATGTTTTGGACGTTGGAAGAAATCAAATCCCCAATGGGCTTGGGTGTCCCCTATCTCGGTCCAGCACACCGGTGGAGGCTGCGCGCCTACCGCGAGTTTTCAGCCTTGATACGCAGACTTCACAGCAGAGAATCCTCTGTGTCTGTACTCAAGTTTTAGGAAGAGTCTCCTCGCTGGTCGCTGTGGTGGCAGCCGCGGGTCTCCGCAGGCCTTGTGAGCGGCCTAGACGATTCAGCCCTGGAAGACTTTGACCAAATGGTTTGCTCGCAGACCCTCAACGCGTAGTATGTAAGCGCCCGGAAGCCCCTCTCAATGGCTGTACGGAGTACAAAGTCGAGTTTTATGTTGTGGCAGCGAAGCACCGGGAAGCAACGTGTACGGGGTAGCGGCCGGTTATTGTGCGTCTGAGTGAGCAGTTTCTGCAGACACTGGTGACGGGTTGGTGGCACGAAAGAGGAGTAACGATGGCGCTGTTGCGACGAGGGCCTGTTGAAGTCCTTGCAGCTTGTGCCTAAGTTGCGACGGATAGGGGCGATGGCCCGATGGGGAGGGGGACACGCGACGAAGGTCGAGGTTCTAATTAGTGCGAGAGATGCGCGAAGTGGGATGACAGCTCGGGCCGTCCAGAGTCAAGACTCCCATGTCAAGCAACGTGAGGACCTAGGCAATGCTCATGGTCCATTATTCAAAGCCAGTCGCTGGTCTCTGGCGAAAAGGGAGTCTCCCGTTTGAGAAGTTCACAGCAATGCTGGCCCACCGAAATCGTTGATCTCCGGCGTGATCTCCAGAAGTTCAGGTTGGTCCATGTTGGTGGACATGATGGTGGGGGAGGATTTCGGGTTTCATCCGAGGATTTGCGGTTGCAGCTGGAGCCCCCAAGTTTGATTGTCGTCGAAGTGCGAGTTTGGACGGAGAGACAAAGATGGGACCGAGACACATGAGACAATTGTGCCCGGGTTGTGTTGCTGCTGGTTACCATCGATGGTCGGCTCAAGCTTCACGATGGAGAGGTTGCCGGCTGCGAGCTACGAGCTGCGAGATGGAAATCCAAATTGAACTCTCTCCCCGAAGAGTATCCGTAGGCTGTAGCGGCGCAGGTCAGTGAAATTAAGAAAGAGGAATCGACACTAGAAGTGGCTTCTCCGCAAGTGATCTGAACGGGGAATAGGGATGAAAGGATGATGACATTTCCCGGGCGATGAGCAACTGCGACTTGTTGCCACTGCACAGACCGTCGGACGAACGTTCTGAGAAGGAAGGAGAGAATCCTAAGATTTGACACTCGACTTTTGGGAAGGAACCCGGGGAGGCAACCAGGGTGAGTCCTTGCTGACAGCCCCGACAGGAAGTGACTTCCTCAGTGACTTTCCTCAGTGGCTTCCCAACTTGCGCAGTTCCTTCCATCTTCCAAAATGCCGCACTGACGGCAAACTCTTCTTTCTTTTCCGTCCCTCTCTAACTCTTCTCTCCCTGAGTCTCCACCCATGAACCAACCAACCAACTGGCTGCAGCCTGCAGGCACTCAGGCACCCCCGGCCAGTCAGAGCGCACGAGACACACTGAGCTGACCATCCAGGGCTTAGCGTCAGGAACCATTTTCTCTTCGAAATGCAGGAACGAGCTGGCCAGCCGCGAGACGAGAAGAGAAGCCTTAAGTCTCACCAGCTAGGCCCCGCTGCTACCTCGACACAGACCAATCACCAGGTGTTGGTGGTTCGGGGAAATTGTGCAATTCAATCTTTTATGAAAAGCCCACTCACATTGTTGCTGGATCGGGTATGGACAATTCGCGCTCTTCTTTCCTCGCGTGCCACCCATTTCACCCAATTCGCGGCATTACGTGTGACAATTGGGAGGGGATCCAAATGACGAGGTGTAAATTATGCCATTTTACGCTTCAATAATGCTGCCGCTATTTCGCCCCGATACAGAGCATTGTACGAACAATCCCCGCCTACTAAGCCCGTTTGCGGCTGGCGACAATGCCTTTCTCTTCCTCCTCTCTGTCAACCCCGGCTCGACTTTGTCTTGGACAATAAGAATAAGCAAGCCGAGTGATGGACCGTTGGACTTGTCTCGCCCGGCACAAGGTGGTGTTTCCGTCTTAGCTCGGCCAAACGACTTCTCAGGAGTCGGACCATCTGAAATGGAATCACGAGGAAGAATAAGAAGCAGACAAGAATGGCGCTATTCATAGCGCCGCTTGTCATCGCCCCGCGACGGATGTTGCTTATTCTGGGTTTCTGCTTCTATTGCTGGCTGTTTAGACTTGCGGATCGTGCTCAGCCTGCGTCAGGATCACACAAGACTTCTAAGAAAAGCGCTGTCACTGCGTCAGGGCAAACAACGAACGGCTTCCAATCGACGCCCTGCCGGTCCGTCGTTGCTGGCGCGATGAATAGCTGGCGGTTGGTTGTTTGCACAATTATCCATTTGCCTTTGCACTTCAGCCATTCACAAAGCGCACCAAGGCAAGGCGCAAGGTAACGTGGTCGACTGCCAGCGAACGCAATGCTGTGCTTTTGCGCCTTAATTTCCCGCGAAGATCCAGACCCCTGCCTGCATATTGAGCCTGCATACGGATGGTCGCGTGTACAAATTATCATCGCTCAATCTTAGCGGGCAGAAATGTCTACAGTACTTGGAGCCTCCTGGAGGAAGGTGGGCTTGAAGCATGGCCAACAGGGTTGAACAGAGAAACCTTGGACACGGGTACCTTGTAGCTACATTTGCGATACCTCACCGGCCGAGTGACGATGGCCTCCGTTGCAATGATTTGGTTGGCTTTTGCAGATTCTCAGTGGCAGACCCGGTCCGACTTGCGACTCGCACCACAGCAAGCATCTCATCTCCTTTTCCTCTTGTGTCACTGTCCCTTCCCAGCCGTACCTGCCGTACCTTACCGTCTCTTCTTACTCCTTCCCCGGGATACATCGGGGCTTTCCATTTGGGACGGGAATGAACAAGCAGAACAGGGCAGGGAGGGTAGGGCCGAGCACCTCCACCTCTTGCTCTCTCACAGGCTCACGGACCACAGCTAACGTCCTCTCCTTCCTCCACCTCTTTCGTGGGCCGGGCTTGGCTTTCATTTTAGGTGTGAGCGCCTTCCCTGTCGGCGCCTGCATCGTCGTTGCCCTTGCCAGTCACCTCACAGTCACGGGGATGAGGCCCTGAGGGTCGTCGTCTCCCAGACTCCCAGGTTGCCAGGCCCCCGGGTAAAGGTACGGAGTACCTCGCCGTCGGCGCTCATTTTCACCCGACGCTTGCATCCGTAACCCTCGCCTGATCCGCCCTCCCCCGTCGCTTGTCTCCCCACATCCAAAACCCACGTCTTTTCCCACTTCTCGTCAGTCTGGGTCCTCTCTCCAGCATCCTCTTATTCAAACCACTCCCCCCC
>JFFI01001520.1:0-21134 GCA_001563125.1 Colletotrichum salicis
AATGCTACCCCGCGACACGTTATGGTGTATTGTATGTGACAACTGTCTGACGCTGCAGAGTTTACTCCGTCCATGTTGCAAAAGTAGGCGTCGAAAGCCAATTGCGATTGGGTTGCGCCATTGAGCATAGTACCAAAGAGCAACCATCCCATATTCACATTACATTGCGTTATGAGGGTACTTGCCTCGTTGTTTACGTAGCACTTGACGACGGCTTCTTTCTATTCCGATGCACCCGATAAGGATTCCCTAGACTATGGTGATTCTTGTAAGGGACCCTTAGTGGTGTGACTGCACGTAGATTTTAGACCTGGAGTTGTGTAGCCTGTAGGTGTCATGCACTATCCCTAGACCATAGAAGTATCACACGCGATCCACTTCACCACGACTGCTCTGGACTGGAACACTGTGCGTTGATAGATGCAAGTGTTCGCTGTCAAATTTCTGTCCGGGCTTGCATCTACGTTGCGTCGTTGACTGGTTCTTTGTGGCCTCTCCGACTAAGACAGACTCCGACGGCCACACGTTCGGAACACAGCTCGGAACACGTCGAGGAATCACGACACTGAACACTCAACGGGCGATGGCGGGACATTCCTTGGCCTTGGCAAATGGTGAAATTTGGACCTCATGAGGCTGTCGAGTATCTGGATTCCGAGAGGTGCAGAGATCTTGGTGTAAGCCACCGGAATGGATTTGTAGAGGACCAATCACTAAGCGGCAATGCTATCCCAATTGGGCCATGAAGTACGCCGCCAGCGCTTTCAGATGATATGCAGAAGAGGGAGTCGAAGGAACAGTCACAGTCAGGAGAGAAGAACTTCCGTAGAACACTCACCTTAGTTCTTCACTCCTACATGTATATATCGACTGCTTCAATTCCCAGGTGATCATAGCAAGGAGGTGCACCCTATCATCCAGGCTCGAGCCTAACTTCGCTGCAAATCATCAGCGACTTTTCCGTTGATTTTCGATTACCTCCCTTTGGCATCCAAACATGGTAGACTGGGAACAGATCGCCCGCAAGCACCTAAAGGAGCAGAATGAGAAGATTCCGTCAGCATGGCTCTTGGACAATGACAAGCTAAACCAGCTTCGTGGCGCCGGCACGGCAGAAGAGGGTCGCCTCATCGATCTCCAAGCAGCCAAGAACTCGGGCATCCTCGACAGCAAAGAAATCGATATAACCGAGAACTACACGGCTCGCAAGCTGGTGCGATACCCTCGGCTAGGAGCGCTCAGCGCCGAGAAAGTGGCAACTGCGTACTGCAAGCGAGCAGCCGTTGCCCAGCAGCTGGTGAGTCCTTTGACTTTGCTTGTTGTTCACGGGGCAGAAGCAATGGGTTGATGTTCTTTTACCATCAGACTCCCTGCCTCACCGAAATATTTTTCGAAGACGGAATCGAAAGAGCTCGATGGCTCGACCAGCAGTTGGGAGAAACTGGCAAAGTCGTTGGTCCCCTCCATGGCTTGCCAATCAGTCTTAAGGTAGGTCGACAACAAAGGGGCTCTGAAACTGAATTTACCTGATAACAACGACTTATGCCAAACAGGACAGCTTCCACGTAGATGGACACTCTGCGACAGTGAGCTATGTCGAGTTCCCCAAGCAAGCCCCTCCCAAAGGCAACGTGGCCCTTGTCAAGCTGCTTCTTGACGCAGGAGCGGTTCTCTAGTAAGTTGGATAATTAACAGATACATTGCTTAGATGGGAAGACCTAATGACAGGATCTGTTGCTAGTTGTAAGACCAATACTCCAAAAACAATGATGGTAGCGATCGACCCTATACAGACATAACATCGCTTTGACAACATTCGCTACCGTGATCTGTCCAGACTTGCGATTCCGAGAACAACATCTTCGGTCGAACACTCAACCCGCACCATACAAAGTTGACAGCTGGTGGCTCTAGTGGAGGCGAGGGAGCGCTCGTAACGTTCCGTGGATCACCTTTGGGCATTGGTAGCGATCTGGCCGGTTCCGTACGCATCCCGGCTTTCTGCTGCGGCTTGTACGGCTTCAAGCCAACCGTGGATCGTGTACCTTTCTCAGGACAGTCTCTCTCCCCAAGGCCGATCAACTGGATGTCGGCTGTCATGCCCACTCTCGGTCCGTTGGCCACTTCAGCCGACGACTTGTCGCTCTTTATGGAGGCTGTGACTAAGCTCAACCCGTGGAAGTACGACGGCACCGCGATCAACATCTCCTGGATAAGCCTCGACGAGCCTCGATCGAAACCCTTGACGATCGGCATCTTGCCCGAAGACCCTGAATATACTCTACACCCTCCTGTACGCCGGAGTCTGTCTGAGGCAGCGTCCGCTCTCGAGAAAGCTGGTCACAAAGTTATACATCTTGCACCGGAGGCTAAGCGTAGCGCGGCTCTTGGTGCGAGAATCTCGTATCAATACTTCAGCATTTCTGCACCAGCTGTTGCCGACTTTGGAGAACCTTTCATTGCCTCTGTTGCCAAAGGAATGCACCCATTCTCTTCCGGAGACTTCCCTATGGATCCAAAGCTGGATATCCCGAGCCAATTCACAGGACTGAACATGGCTCGCGCAGCTTATGCCCAATCATGGAGCCAGACCTGGCAACAACACGATCTGGACATTGTATTGGCTCCTGGTGCATCATGCACAGCTGTCCCTCACGACACCTTTGGCCTCCCCGTGTATACAGTCATGTGGAGTTTGATTGACGTGAGTGTTGATTGCTCCGCTCGTCGCTAATGTAACTTCAAACAGTACCCTGCAGCAGTCATTCCCTTTGGCACCGCATCCGCGATGCGAGACTCTGAGCCACAAAAGGCCATCGCGGAGTTTGTGCCTAATTGTAAGATCCGTCCTCGGCCTTCAGAAATAAGAAACTTGCGCCGATGTTTCTAACCTTTAACTTTGAAGACATCCCCGAAGCTACTGATGGCGCACCTTGTACAGTCCAGCTTATTGCGCCAAGATTCCGCGATGAGGAGTGTTTGGAAGCTGTCGGCATCATTGACAAGATCCTCAACGCTCGACACCAATAAGAGCATCGCACAACTAATTACCGTGCGTGGGGTCGGCAGTGCTACACTCTAGTGACCACCTATACTCGCTAACCAGTGCGGTCTAACTTTGATGTTCCTAGACCTGAATCATGCTGGGGAATCTGTAGCCTGTGCTCCGTTTGGCCGGTCCAAATGTCCCCTGAATCGTAGCCACAGAGGCTAAGGCTCCGTGCCGGCATCTTTGTCCAATCTACTTTTCCGTGTCTGCATGTGTATGTGTATTTTGGAAAAAACATCCATTTCCTATGGCTATGAAGACCATTTTGAACCGTCATTCTCGATACTTGAAAGAACAAGATGCAACGCGCTCGTGGCGGCTGTATGAGCTGTCGGCGGCGAGAACGAAAGTGTGACCGCCGCCGTCCGTTCTGCGAAGCCTGCACCCAACGAAGGATCCAATGCCCTGGATACTCGACGCCCCTGCGCTGGGTAGACGGTGCTGCGAACCATCCTGCTGTTGGCGAAGGTAGTAGTAGCACTGGCACTCCTACCGAACTCAACAGTGTCTCAAGCCAGGTCGCCCTCCCGAGTCGTCCCAGTCCTCACGTCCAGACGACGCATATTACGGATGAGCTCTTCCATAAGTGTATGTTGCAACTGCGTCGGTGCTGACTCGACAGGATATCCGTATATCATGGCCGCTAACAGGGAGTGACGCTCACACTTCTCCGCACACTCATTGGCCTTTACAGTACATCGGTGTGCTCATGGGTCCGGCCGTTCTTTGTTGAGATGTCTGCCAAGAGTAAATTTCTCTTGTGCTACTATCTTCTGCTATTCAAGCCTATCTCGATGAAGGCAGTTCAGAGATGTCTGTCTCCTCCATGGAGTACATCGACACTGCTCTGAAGGAGTTTCGGCGCGAAATCGTGGTCCACTACGATGTCATGCCAGCTGCCACAGCCTGCTCTGGCGTATTACGCTGTGTTCTCCAAGTAAGTCGCTCCGGCGATAACTAACTATGTCCGGCGGACCCTACGATCCGTCACTTGGTGCCTATTGAATGAAGACATTCAGACATGGCATAGATCTTTTAGCTAATCGAAGGGGTATCAATAGTTCCTTCAAGCTCAGCCATGTACCCCGGTCATTGGCCTACTCGCCGAGACCTTTCATTTGAATACGTCCATGGCATATCTTAAACCCAATCCCGAGCATGACCTCTCAGTACGACATGCCTTGGAGTTCATCGGCCTCATGGGTATGCCCTGCCTCGTACTAGGGAGATAATGCCCCTCCATGGGTATTTGGCGAGGTTTTGGAAAAGTTCAAGACTCCTGGAAGGGCGGAAGAGTTGGGGGCTTAGAAGTCGTCACCGGTGTACCACAGTCGCTCCTCGACATCTTCTCCGATACACCTTTCAAGACAGCTGAAGTTTCCATCAGTCGTTTTTGGGGGTGGCCAGATGAAATGGGGGGAATATGTTCAGTGCTTGCTGTGGGACTGCTGGCGGTTCGCCGGACTGCTTCACATCCGCAGACGCGAGCAACGCAGGAACGCCGCACGAAAAGATGCCCAATTCGTCGGCGATGATCAGCAGGACGTGTCACCGAGTTCAGAAATCGTCTTGTATCGTCTGGTATCAGGGCTTCACCTCTTTGATGTGGCGTGCCAGCTGCCTGAGAACCAGCATCTATTGTGCCGAAATGGCATTGTATCCCCTCTGATAACGGCATGTCTCGAGACCAGGCTCCTCAAGCAACATCCTGACTGGAAGCAAACCGTGGATGAAGTACGGGCGGCTGCCGAGAAGAGGGATCTCCTTCAACTAGCGAAAGCTACTTGGGAGGTTCTTGACGAGGCTTGGATGGAATTTGATGTAGATGCAGCAATTGCACGGAAAGGTCAGGAAGTATCATTATTGTAGATGATGAGTAGTAATTTGAGCGTTGGGGAGCGTATCCAGTGCAAGATAATCTTACTTTCATCGTCATCTACGAGGAGTATTGGTGACAGTCTATTACAGTCTACCCAACGCGAAGAAAACTGAGGTGATCAGCGCTTTGGGCCAAATAGTGCGATGAACGTTCCTACAACCTGTCTACAAGTGTGACGATCTTTACACAGATGAGCGAACCACTCCTCCCCAGCCATCCGGATTCTCCATCCCCTCTCCTAGGTTTTCTTTCCATCACCCATCCTCCTCTCCACCTTGTTCGTAAGATGCTTCTGGGCATCCTTGGAGAACAGGCACCCGACGATAGCAATGGCTCCGAAGCCCAGACTCGCCAGATAAACCGTCTCAAACGCCTTTGAGTACGCATTCGGCAGTACCTTTGCCACCGCAGCCTTGACAGCACTCGTCAAACCAGGGAAAGCGGCCAGCTTGCCAGCCTGGACTGCCTTAGCAAGGGCGGGTAGCTGGCTTGAAGGTAAGCCCGCAGCAACAGCTGGGCCGCGGATAGCTGCTGGAATCTCCGTTGCCAGGCGATTGGACAGGATCGTCGTGTAGACGGCGACGGCAATAGAGCCTCCGGCCGAGCGGATGGACGCCAATAGACCCGAGGCGAGGCCGATATCTGAGGGTTTGCAGAAAAGGGGCGCCAGGGCGAGGGACGCCAGCTCAATGAAGCCCACGAAGAAGGGGCCTAGGATCGTGAGGGCGATTCCGGTGTTCAGCGTCTCAGGGGTCAGAGATGCGAGCGCTCCGACGAAGCCGACCATGCAGAAGGTCGAGAAGATGATCCAGTAGCGGACGTTGCCTCCCCATTTCACGATACCTCCAGCGCAAACTTGTCCAAGTGCCGTTGCGCTTGCCACGGTAGACTAGCAGCACATGTTAGTCACTGATGAGGATGCAAGTTAGAGATCTGCTCACCGAAAGCCAACCACCGTAGGTGATGTCGGTCGTGTACAGGGCCTGGACCTGTTGCGGCCACAGGAGAACGGCGGAATAGTAAAACATCTGTGATCGTGTTAGTATGTTCTTTCAGGGGAAACTCTCGAACAGGTGCTTACTGTAGCAACTGTTGCGCAGCAAACAAGTGCCATGAAGCCTCGGTTGGCAAAGAACTTGACAGGAATAGCAGGATACTGCAAGTCTGCAAAGGCTTCCCAGCAGAAGAGTGCCACCAGCAAGATAACACCGAGAACCAAACTCGTGATGGTAGCTGCTGAGTCCCAAGGGAACATGACGCCTCCCCATGATACACCCATGAGGAGGAGAGTGAGGCCAGAAGTCCAGAGGAAGATTCCAAGGTCTATGTAGTACGTCAGTATAGAAGAGTATCGGAGGTTCGGCAAATGAGTAAGCTTACAGTCAAGCTCCTTGAGCAACTCGCGCTTAGTCTTGCGGTCGTGGAGAAGCTCAAAGGTGGGTGGGTGATAGAAGAGGTACAACAGGACAATTGCGAGACCGACGGCGATGATGTTGATGTAGAAGCACCACCTCCAGCTCAAATTGGGGTTCTCGACGAACTTTCGGGCTGAAAATCGGTTAGCCACCATCTTATTATGGGCGTTTCGCCATGAAATTACCAACAAAAGGACCAAACGCGGAGATAGGGGCGTTGGTCAAGAAGATGAGGGACAAGACGATAGGGCGGTACTTGTTGGGAACCAGCTCGCCAACAGCGACGTTGAAGCTCAGCTGGACCGTCTCACCCAGGCCGTAGATGGCGGCACCAACGATGAGAGTCTCGACATTATGTGCAACAGCACACACAATGATACCGACAATGGCGACAACGTTGCCTCCGATGAAGAACCAGCGTCTGCCGAAAAGATCCGACAAGCGGCCCAGAATCGTGTAGGTGAACGACAGCGAGAGGGTTCTGGCAATGTTGACCCAAGAGATATACGGACTCGGACCTATCTAGGGTGAGCACATGGCATCTTTCATGGCTTTACCAGATAGACTCACCGATATCAGCGTTGATGAATGTCAGCACGTTGGTTGGCAGGATCAGGAAGATGTATGCCGACATTGCTGAAAGACAAAACCCCTAGGATGATATCAGTGAACATGCAAATTTCAGCAGTGATCTCGACAAACCGCCATAGCCCCGAGGAACTGAGGTGAGTAGTAGTAACCGGGAGGGAGGTCATCACCGAGCGCCTCGGAACGGATCGAAGAAGCATCGTCTCGGTCGGTATCGCGGTCGAATTCACGGTACTTCTCCAGCGAAGCCCCATCGAACTCGCGATAGGACTCGTTCTTGGAAATATCCATGATGGATGATCGGTATATCGATATGCGGGAACCAGCTCGCAGTATGTCGGTATTCGAATAGAAAGTCGTCACACAGGTTTCGATGGGCGGGATCTTGCGCGCTCGAGGCCGTGCTCAAGTCTTATACAACCTTTCGCGTCCAACCTGCCATCTATAAACGTCGATGGAGGACTGTATATGTGCGGCATAGTGTCGAAAAGGGTGGTTGGCGGGCCAAGGTTAAGCAGTGAGATGAACCCCAAGACATGCAATGCAGCCTTGGTCTGACCTGCTTGCTGTCTGTCTGCCTGTCTGTCTGTCTCTTTGCCCGCCCGCCCGCCCCTCCCTCTTCACACGCAACGCGGCTTCACCGTCCCACGACATACGCACACCAAGGTGTCCCCCGGAAGACTTGAACCTCTCCGAAACTCTTTCAACGGAGTCTGGTTGTGCAGCCGGGGCCTCTCCCTGCGCCGGCCTGCGGGGAAGACCACCACACGACCTGAGCACACCGACTTTGGGATTTCCGCATCTGGCTGCGACGGTAGTTCGAATCATTAGCTCGCTGCTGACTCAAAATGTTGAATCGGGATGGGACGTCGAGTTGGTGAAAAGGACTGCGCCTTTTGGGGAGTGATAGTTGAAACCCGTTTGAGAGCCGGACCGATGGTACACAGTCTGATGTGCTGGGCAATATTGGTGATGGCTGCCCTCACTTCCCATCACCTGGTCTATCTGCAACGCTGACAAAAACGTGCAGCTGCCAGCGCAACCAACCCAAGTCCTAGCAGGCTATTCTATATATCGACTGTTTACAAAGAAGGACGAACCTAGCTGGCCGATCTCAACTGGTTTCGAACGACGGGTTTTGATTAGTCTAGACGGTGGTCGAGCAAAAGCTTTGGGGAAGAGGGCCACACAGATCTAGTTCGTCCGGGTTTCCCATCAGACGGGATCTTCTCTTTTTTTCCTTTGGAACGGCATGTTTGGAATTAGACCCCGTCCTTCTCACAACTTGCTACCTTTCCAACGGGGTTCTCGCTTCTCAGAGAAAGCTTTGAGGCCTTCGAGCATGTTCTCGCCCCTTTGCAGCTCTGCAAACTCCTTCTCCAGCGTCCACTCGACTGCCCGCTCTACGGATGCCGTCTCCCAGCCCTGCCTCAAACCAGCTCGCGTGCATCTAATGGCATCCGGGGAGTTGGCTGCAATCATCTTGGCATAACGTACCGCCTCCTCGACGACCTTTTCCTTGGGCACCACCTTGTTCACGATGCCCCATTGCTCCATCTCTTGCGCTGAGACGTTGCGCCCTGTAAGCGCGAACTCGCTTGCTCTCTGGAGTCCGATGGTCCGTATGAGTCGCGGCAAAGCTCCGCCTATGGCCGCGATGCCTCTCTTGACCTCGGGAAGCCCAAAGTAAGCGTCCTCGGCAGCGACGACGAGGTCGCAGTTGACGATGAACTCGCACCCGCCACCCATGGCGAGACCGTTAACGGCCGCAATGACTGGTTTCTTGCCCAATCTCCTGCTCAGCGGCTTGAAAGCAGGCGCGTTGCCCATGCGCTGGCTTGGATCGGCGTCTGCGGCCATGCTGGTTTTCCATTCCTTGAGATCTGCTCCGGCAGAAAAGGCCCTTCCCGTGCCTGTGATGATTGCGACGCTGAGGTTGGGTTCTTGGTCGTACCATTTCCAGATCGAGTCCATCTCCCACTGGGCCGCTGTGGACATGGCGTTGAGGTCTTTTGGCCTGTCCATGCGCACAAGCAATACGCGGGGAGCTGGGTATGAGAGCTTGAGAAAAGCTGGCGTCGCCGGCGGCGGTGATTCTGTCTTGAAGTCCATCATGTCGATGCTTTGGTGTTGTGGTCCAGCTTGGTTCCGAGCTAACCGGTGAAGTCTTGCTGGTAGCGCGAGAAGCTGTGATCACGTTCCTCACTCGGTGATGCTTTCACGATGTCAACTGCTTGTGGCGGAGTCCGTTTGCAAACTTCCGTCCGCTATTAAGCCTCGCGGGCTCAAATAAAGGCTTAGAACACAAGACAATCCTGGTATTCGGTTCTCGAAGGAAACATCCCAGATCCAAGATTCACTTACCCCCCCCACTCGGGCTGTCTTCCGCGGCGCGTCCATCGGTAGAAGGTACGAAGCCTTCAGTTTGCATGGCACACATCCCCGATGCTTTGGCCTTCCTCGACGGCCATTGCGCCAGGTTTCGCAGGGGCTTTGACTCGCTCTCTCCAATCGTACCCCGTAGTGATGAGCCCCAGGGATGTTCCCGCTTGACGTGCCGAGGCGGCATGCCTGTGAGACTCGCTAGGGAGCATCCGTCAACGGATCGTTGGGGGGTTGCGTGGGTGTGCTCGTCCTCGTCTCCATATGGGCACTGGGTATGCGTGGCAGGTCACTGTGCACTGGCCGCGAAGTTCGGTGTCACAATGTGACTCGAGATGTCTACGACATGCCGTGGTTGTCTGTTGGTCGACTTGGCGAGAACCATGATGCAGATGCGATTCGACTGATTGGGATACCGGAGCCATCGAAGCCTCAAAGGTGCAACGAGAGGAGGCTACGAGACCATTGCAGGTTGCGCAACGTTCCACGCCAGCGACACCAAGTCAACCCCAAGTAAGACTTACAGCCAAGCGAGACACGATAATGACTACGCCGAGGACGAAGAAGCCAGTCCCTTCCTGGATAGAGAACCCCTACCCGCATGTCGAACACAGTCTAATATCCTTCCATCGAAAACACATCTTCCTCGTCACAATCAACCGGCCGGAGCATATGAACTGTCTCCCCGTGGAGGCGACAATAGAGCTCGGTGCATTGTGGAAATGGTATGATGCCGAACCGGAGCTGCGATGCGCCGTATTCACGGGGGCCGGAACCAAGGCCTTTTGCGCCGGCATGGATCTGAAGCAGAGATTGGACATAATCAAGACAAATGATGTCGCCTTCGACTACCCCCCGGGCCAGTTTGCGGGCATGAGCAATCGAACCGGCAGGAAACCAATCATTGTCGCATGCAACGGCCACGCTCACGGTATGCTCACCATTGGAACCCAAAGAGATCGCCGTGGATGCATGTGTTAAGTCAGTGCTAATGTGGCATGCAGGTGGTGGCTTCGAAGCCATACTCAACGCAGACGTCATCTTCGCCTCGCCAAACGCGACTTTCCGTCTCCCCGAAGTCCTCCGCGGCGTCTCTGCCCTCGCAGGCGCATTGCCTCGTTGCATGATGCTCTTCGGCAACCACCGAACGATGGACCTCGTCCTCACAGGCCGGACAATGTCTGTAGAGGAGGCCCACAGTTGGGGATTAGTCAAAGAGATCGTCCCTCAAGAGAAGCTGCTTGAGAGAGCACTCGACTATGCCAGTCAGATCGCTGCACTAAGTCCCGACAGCGTCATTATCTCGCGTTTGGCGGCGCGGGAGGCATGGGAGACGGGGGTCAGCAGAGCGACTATGCGCGGACAGGAGTTATGGGCAGAAGCGATGCTCCGGAGCAAGAACGCGACTGAAGGACTGGCAGCATATCGCGAGAAGAGAGATCCCAAGTGGTTTCCTTCGCATCTGTAGGCTCCCGATTGAAAAATCCACGTCAAATTTTTCGCGCGCTCGCGAGCTCCCCACAAGAGAGCTTCAGAGACCATCTTTCATCATCCAATAAACAGCGTCGATGGTTTAGTGGTAAAATTCTCCGTTGCCATCCAGCAGCGTCGGGGAGCCGGGGGTTCGATTCCCCCTCGACGCATCTTTTGCATTTTGCGCTCCTATAGAACAATTCGATTGCATTTTTGATGCTATCTAGAGATATCTGGATGAATGTGTGTGTGTGTGTCCTAGTGCACAGCCGAGACCATGTTCTGTGCTCCCGAGTGGAAGGTTTTACCTGTAAACTCTGGCTGGCATTGCCTGGCACGCCCGACGGGATGCTTCTTACGAATAATCCACATCAGCACGCGCAAGCCTCACTCAACCTATTGGCCAGTGTCATCGTTTCCTTGACTCCAAACTCTGCCGACTCAAGAAGAACAACTCTTTCTGCTTCTTCTGACTCGAAAAAGTGATAAGACAGCCGGTAAGTGATAAGACAGCCGGTATTACAGCAGCACAGATGGACCTATATTCGCGACTGAGTCCAAGTTTGGATGAGTATGATACACAACGCAAACTTTGCCTCAAAAACAGAAATCCCCTCTGAATGCCGCCGGCTGTATCCCTGGAAAGCTTCCGCGTGCACGGCATAAAGATTACATTTTTGGTTTCGCTTGCAGAATCTTGGCGTAGCCATTGGATCTTGATAATCGTCAGCATCCCGTCTCACCAGGTTCAGTTTTGGTGCTGAGTATATCACCTGGAGCAGACTTACAGAGCAACTCGCCCATCGTCCTTGACAATCGTCTCAAAGACAACATCGTCCACTCCACCTAGGCTTTTGACAACCCACATGCGCGTCTCGAGGGTATCTCCGGGATAAACGACGCTCTTGAACCTAGCCCCGTAAGCTCTAAAACGACTCGGGTCGCTGCCGCCCAACTTCTGTAGCAGGCCATGTGCGGCCATGTTCCAGGTGCCTAAGCCTTGGAGAATAGACCCCTTGAACCCAGCGCGCTGTCCAAACGCCTCATCCGCGTGGAGGGGATTGTAGTCGCCGCAGAGGCGGTATAGGAGAGCCGCCTCCGGGGTGGTCTCGATGGTGTGCACGGCATCCGGGGCGCGGCCCGGTGCCTTGATGACCGGCTTTGTTGGGCCCCGGGGGCCGTTGTAGCCCCCTTGTCCTATGCCGAATGCGGTGGATGTCATTTTGGTGTAAGCTGTGTTGGTCTTCTTGTCGACTAACTGCTGTTCTGCTTCAAGAATCATTGCGCCGCCTGCAAAGAGTCAACTAACCCGGGCTTTCATGTTCTCCAGCGTAATGCCTACATACCTTTGTCATAAACTCCTATGACTTTGCTTAGAATCTCCAGATCAAGTCCGTCCGAAGACACGGGGATTGGTCTAAGTATCTCGATGCCTCGCTCCCCGTCGACGGAGCGTTGGGCGTCAAATGGCGGACAACCCGGGACGTGGCCGGTCACGGTGCGGGCAATAAAGTCAAAGACGTCCTGGTCCGTCTGCTTAAAGGCGAGGTTGATTGGAAACGTGGGGAACGCGGCAAAGTTTGCTTGCAGTTCGTAGAGGAAATGTAGCTCTTCCTTTTGACAGCCGATGGCATTGGCCTAAGACATCTTTCAGTTCAAGGCGCTCTTGTTGATCCAGGGAAAGTACAGGCATTCAAGAACATGACCTAGGTATTAGAAGACGTGGCCATGATGATGCTTACAAAGAGGAGAACATCACGACGGTTATAGGCGCACTTGATGGGGGGATGCTCATAGCCGGCTGCTTTGCGGAAGTCAACATTGTCGTAGCGACCAGATGCGTTCTTGACTGGTCTATCGCTCGAAGCCATCGTGTTTGGTCTCTTTAATAACAGGCTGAAGTAAGAGCTTTATCTAGTACGGCGGGCAACGATGAGATTGCTGATAGAGAGGTTGACGACAACAGACTTGAACTCACCAACTGGATAAAATGTCAGGGGACACAGGCCGCTAAGTAAGATGACTGACCACGCTGTCGCACTGCCGAAATAGCGCTTTCAGGCGCTTGAACCTTGGCCGAGGTACTCCGCAGTGCCTCCAATGCCCCTCGGCTCGGTCAGTCGTGGGGAAAGGTCACACCACGAAAGAGATCTTCGCATACAACCACCTAGGTGCTTAGATCAAAGCTGTTGCCCATTTCCTCTTATTCTTGATCTTGTCTTTACGAGTATTCTTCCTCTGCTATACACACTTCTGGTCAGACTTCATAATCTTGATAATCGGGCACGGCTTTCAAACACGCGCGGCCGGCGGTCATCTTCAACCTTGACCAAATCAACTGGCAGACCAACAACTCTGGCCCGTAGAAACTCCCCTAGGCTTTTCGCGAACCCATCAAGTACGCTGCTGCTGCTAACGCCCTCCTGTAACATCCCCTTGATAACAAAATGAACCGCCCAGAGCCCTGGGAATTCGCATCTTTCCACCACATAACGAGCTTGCCAGTCGTCTCCCAGCAGCTCAGTAAGCCTCTTCCTCGTTATGAAAGCCTGTAACCAGGGCCACGCCAAAGCATTGCGTACCCAGAAGCCCACGTTCGCGTTGCCTCCCTTGTCACCGCTACGCGCGAAGACGAGGTCCCCCAGTGGCCTCTTCACTGTCCTAGATAGCGGGATCTTTGACAACGGCACCATGGCATCGTAATCAGGCTGGCGAGGGGTTAGGCCACCATCTTGACGTGCCTTGACGGCATGTTGCTGCTCACCACCAACAAAGCTCACGGCGAGGGGAATCCGGGACTGCGGAATCAGTGCTGGGAAATACCTGACGTACGGCCTCGGCTCCATGGTCCTCCAGTCCATGCCTAGATGAAGACCGCAATAGCCTTGCAAGCCGTTGTAGAAGATTGCTCTCTTGAACTGCTCAAACGCTGCCTTTGTCGGAGATTGGGCAAACATGCGGAACTGCGTCGTGCATGACTTCTGTGACCGTGGGTCTGCCACCGATGAACCATACTTCTCGATGCTCAACGTTGTGAAATCTGACTGGTTGATCTGGCCCAACACCTGGCTCTTGAGCACTTCGAACTTGAAGTCGGTGTCCAGGCCAGTCGCATACGCTGATATCTCGGCCTGGTACCCTCCCATCAAGCAGATTGACAGCTTGGTCGTAGACGGTGGCGGCAACCCCTTGACGCCTGATAGTTGAACACGGTCTTTACCCAACTGCGTGAAGGTTGCACTCTTAATGTCGGCTATGACATCCGGATTGAGATAGTAGACGCCTTGTATCTCATAAAGCAGTTGCGCCTTGCAAGTGTCGACAGACACCAGCCCACTCGAACCCTCCGGCTTCGTGATGATGACACCGCCGGCGGCTCCGATCTCCGCAATCGGGAACCCGGCGTGATGGAGATCCGGCACCTCGCGCTGACCGCAGTAGTTCCCTCCCGTCACATACGGCCCGCACTCGATCAAGTGCCCGGCCATAAGACTCGCAGCAAGCAAATCATACTCTGTCGTCTTCCACCCATGCCACCACGCCGCAAGCCCCATCACGGGACTCGCATCGGTACATCTTCCACAGACGACGATATCGGCGCCGAGTTCCAGCGCACGCACGATGCCCGCCATGCCCGTGTAGGCGTTGGCAGCGAGGAGATCGCCACCCTGCGAGTGCGGATCAAACTCGACGCCGGCCTGGTCGAGATGCATGACTCGCCCGAACGCGCCGCGTTTGACGGCATCAGTCACGTTGTCGCCGCTCACCCAGGCGACCTTGACGTCGCGGATGCCAAGGCTCTCAAAGTACGCCTGCGTCTTCTCGGCAAGGCCCCGAGGGTTCAGGGCTCCGCCATCGTGAACGACTTTGATGCGTTTCTCGGCGACGAGGCGCGCTGCGTCGCCGTTGTGCCATGCGAGTTGCTCGAGGAAGTTTGGCTCGTATCCTAACTCTGGTTGGGTCTGGAGCTCGATAGCCTTCCAGGCGATGTTGAACTCTGCGAGGTAGTCGGCTGTGATGGCGTCTACATTGCCGTGCTTAGCCAGGCGGTATATCTGGTCAATGCCGTCGTTGATGGCGCCGGAGCAATTGCCGATGCGTATAGGTCGTCGAGGCGGATCCATATGGCAGGATGAATGCTATTCGAGGTAAGTTAACCTTGATCAAATAGCCCGCGGATATATCATTCGAATTACTAGAAATGTTGTTTCGACGTTGAGGCCACCATATGACCCTCTCGCCCTCCCAAACCCCGAACCGTGCCGACGCCGCCGCTCGAGCTGCCGCCTCGACGTGTTTGACCTCTGACCTACAGCGTACCACAAGGATCACCGCAGGAGGTCTGTTTGTGCAGAGTTGCGCTTGCGGGTGCTCCCCGAGTGCGACCAAGACCTTGATGATTCAGAAGTTTCATGCAGAGGTACTCCCTTCTCCGCACATCATTGTCTTGGTCTTCCCCGTCCTCTACGTGTGGAGGGTCACTCATTGCATCCTGTCTTGAGGCGACAGTTCAAGGACCCATCTGCCTTTCAGCAGCCTACCTGTTCCCTGTTCATATTCCACGCCTTCCTTTTGCCTCATTATCCGAAGCAGGAAATCATCGGATAAGGGTCCGCGGATGCCGCCCTCCATCCCGCGCGGTAACTCCAGTCCAGTCCTAGAGGAAAAGGTAGAAAGCAAGCGCGCCTTAAACGGCACAGGCGGCTCAAACAAAATTAAGGCTCTTTCTCGCCGTCGGACTATTTCGAACCGACTGTTCCTGACACCGACAAAGAATACGACTAGCTGCGGTTGTCTCTTTTGTCCTGGGATCTTGTGGCTGTTTATGACATTGTCAAGAGCTCGTTCATCCGACAGTTTTGTTTGAAACCAAAACTCAAAAAAGGGAATGCACCGACCATCACGACAATGAGGATATACACATCTAGACCTATCGATATTCCTCGCGGTCTGAATCTCACCGAGTTGCTCCATACAAATGCGAGTTCGATACCAGAGTCACATGTCATCGCCGCTGATAGTCTAACGAACCGGAGCATTACTCTCGGCGAGTTACGGAATCGAGCCGGCAGGATTGCAAAAGGGTTTGCGGAAAAGCTGAACCCGCCGGAGCAAGCACGATGGGTCATTGTGGTACCGAATTGTGTCGAGTTTCTTGAAGTCTTTCATGCCATCCTATGGACAGGCGGTGTCGTGTGTCCTATCAACCATGCTCTCAAAGGATCTGAGATTGGCCATGGGATTACGGTCTCGAGACCTCACTTCATCGTGGCGTATGGATTGATAATAGACACCATCCAAGAGGCCGTGGATGTGGCAGCGAGAGAGCTTCGTCAGGAAGGGGTACCATGGAAACCACCGCCAATACTATCCATCGTGACACGGGAGAGGCGAGCGAAACACATTCCGGATGATTTCATCGTCTCAAGTCAACTCACCATACCACACTGGCCAGACACATCGAAGCGACTAGCCTCAATACACCTTTCATCCGGAACAACAGGGAAGCCAAAAGGCGTCGAATTGACGCATTACAACTTCGTTGCCAACGTCATGCAACTTGTCGCCCTAGATCACAACCGCCAAATGTTCAACTCGGCATGTAGAATCGTCGCATTCACACCCTGGGCTCACATCGCCATGACGACGGCACCCCTCTTCCTCGGTCCGTATACCGGCATGTTCCATCACGCGATGCCGCAGTACAGCATCGAAGAGTTTGGCAGACTCGTGGGCTCTACGCAGGCTACCATGTTCCAGGGGGTTCCGAGCGTGGTGCTCGGCCTAGCCAACTCAGATGTAACAGAGCGGTATGACTTCTCCAAGGCGCAGGTCATCAACATGGGCGGCGCGCTGCTCAAGCCAGCGCAGCTCTCGAGATTACTCAGCCGGGCACCGTGGAGACTTATTCAGGCGTACGGGATGACGGAGGCGGCTGGGTACGTGGCCTACCAGGGGTTTGAGGAAGTCGTGCCCGACGGGTGTACTGGGAGGCTTCTGCCCGGTATCGAAGCCGCGGTCAAGGAGGAGGGAACGACGGAAGACGCACCTCTAGGCGGCCCTGGAGAATTGTGGCTTCGGGGCCCGAATATCACGCGCGGTTATGCGTTCAATCCAAGCGCGAACAAGGAGGCGTTCCCTGTCGAGGGTTGGTATAACACCGGAGACGTGTGCCGCATAGATGAGCAGGGACGGCTGTCGATTGTTGGGCGAACAAAGGAGCTCATCAAGTACAAGGGCTTCCAGGTGAGCCCGGCGGAACTCGAGCGGATCCTGAACTCCCACCCCCTTGTGAGGGAGTCTGGCGTCGGAGCTCTATGGGATGAGAGCCAGTTGACAGAGGTCCCTGCCGCGTGGGTCGTACTTAAAGAGGACGACAAAAACAATATGAGGGGGCGCGAGATTATTGGAGCTCTGAAGGAGATTCAGAAGGCTGTAGATGAGCAAGTTAGTGGGTACAAGAAGCTTAGAGGCGGTGTTTGGGCTGTTGACAAGCTTCCGAGGAACGCAACGGGGAAGATTCTGAGGAGGGATTTGGTGCGGATGACCGGGGGGCTGTGTTCTTTGGAAGGTGGCAAGAAGTGTGTTGCAAAGCTCTGAAGATGGACTGGATTTGGGCAATGTTAAGAAATCAGCGTGCGTGCCTGTTTTTGAAGGACTGGTATCACTCACTAAACCCAAAGAGTGGCTTTGTCTTGCTCTCAGTAGCTTGGTCTCAATAGAGTCGTTTACTTCGTAGCAGATGTTGCAAGAAGTTATTGGCTTGAAGTCGTTGAGGAGCGCAACCTGATATTGTTCCATTACCAGCGGAATACATCTGTCCATGATGAATGTCTATCCAAGTCTTGCCTTACCGTGTGACCCAGTGAAGCAAGACGAGCATGAGAAACCAAGTTTGAGGTGTCGACATTGGGTGATTCAAGCTTGCTGTCAGTCGTCACCATGCAATATGCCCCGGGATTGACGATGATATCCGATTGTGACCAGCACTTTCTGCGTTTGGATCACGATTCGAAGGGCTTAGGGTCACTCGTACTTGACTGAAAAGCTCCCCCCCCCTTGAAACAACTGAACCCGCGGTAGCCGAGGCAAACAACACAAAGCTTACGGGTGAGGATAGTCCCACTTGGGCCCCTGGAGTGTCCACGAAGCGAACGGCTCTCCGCGGCCGTCCGCGGACCCATGCCGGGCCGGTAATCACCGCAGTAGGTTGACCACCGTGATGTCGCATCTCCACTGATACCGATTGCCAGACTTGCCTTGGGCGAACGTTGTACATCGCACTGGACGGTGCTAGGGGGTTGTTTTTGAATCCGAGCAATAGTCCTAAACAATGCCGCTCTTGCTACACCGCTCTACGCGACAGTAGTAGTCAAGATGTCAACTCTAGTGACCCGTCAACATGGTCGCCTTCGTACGTTGGGCTTGCCTCGTCAGATTCCACGCATCGCATTCGATAGAACTAGCGTGGCATTTGTTACCGAAAAATTGAAAGTGGTCAAAATTGAACGATGGTTGTATCCCATCTGTCTTCTTGATTCATGATATGTAGGTTGTCGTAGATCCCATTCCTTCATTCTGGGCCGAGGGCATCGCTGGAAAGCCGTTACCAAAACGAGGTACCCTCTCCCTATACCGTCACAAACGGATCTCCGTCGGACAAGGTTCCTGTCATTACCCGTTCCGAGTATCGTTTCGTATCACTCATTCCTTACGTCCTCTCCCGCTCCTGTCTGCGGACTTCCTCCTGAAACACATTCCTCCTCGGCGCAGAACCCGGCGGCGGACTCGTCGGCTCAAGCTGGATATCCGCGCTGCCCTTCTGCCCATGCATACTCCGCGGTTGTCCCGTGGGATGCGCCGCATTCTGGCGTTCCACTGCGGCAGCGACGGCCGCGTGACGACGACGACGCCTGATGTACAGCCACATCATCACTCCGGCGATGGCGAGCGAGATGAGGATGACGGGTAGTAGGATGGCGAGAAGGTTCGGTCTCGAGGTGGATGGGTCAATGTCCAGTGCCATCCTCAGTGTGAATACGGGCCCCGTGACGTTCTTCTCCTCGCCGGTATCGGGATCGTTGTACATGAGGATGATTGTCATATTGTTGGAGGTCTTCTCCTCGAGGTCGGTCAGGTGGGGTGTCCATGGAACCCAGCCATCTCCGCCGCTGAGGTTCGTTACGGAAAACGCGGGTGCATTATCGGTGATGCCGTTGTCTACGTCGAAGCCGACGATGCCAATGGGTGTCGCGGGGTCGGCAAAGAATGTCGTATCCCAAGTGACTTGAGGAATATTGTTAGCAAACTGATTTAGGAGGGGGGGGGGTTGCTTAAGGCGGTCCCGCGATTCATCAGACATGGACGGGACGAGATGAATTTAAGCTTACTGTAGTAGGTCGACTCCACGTGCAGAGTGCTACCCCGTCGAGGTTGACAAAACGGACCATCCTGACCGACCCTATTGTTGCACACGGCAAATACACCGCCAAATCCCTGTGTGTTGCTCGCCTGCGGTGGCGGTGGTACGCCTGTGCTGGTTGTGAGTCCGCCGGTGGTGGCCGTGACCGTGTAGACGGAGCCCGTTAATGAGTATGGTGGAGGGCTGATCGTTGTGCGTGCGCCATTGCTGGTGACTACTGATGGCGAGATGGTCCGGGCATTGCCGTTTGAGTCGATGGAGATCCAGTCGTTGACTGGGCCGGGACCTTGATTCTGCCGCGGTTGGACGGCCGCGGCTGATGATGATGTTGCGAAGAGGAGAGCTGTTGCCGCAAAGGCGGACAGCAGCCGTTGGGTATTTGTGAACATGGTCTCGAAAGGGTCCCTCGATGCTGTGCGAAGCTTCAAATGTCGGGGGGGAGTGGGTGAAAGTGCATAAGTAGGGAATAACTCCTCGCCCGTATTCCTGAGTCGAGTCCGCCTTTGTTCGCTCCGGTTTGATGAGAATCCCCCCCAGGTTGGCAAGAAAGGAATATCTCGAGGGGAACCAGGTCGCAATGAGCTGCTTCTCTCTAAGAACAACAGATCGACAATGGGTCGTAAGAGAGAGAAAAGAAAGATGGGCTGGTGATGGACCACTTCGTCCCGGATCCTCTACGGCTCAGCGTACCGTACCTTGCTGGGTATCAAATATTAAGCGACAACCGCTGAGCAAGGGGGAATCCGCAGAGAAAGGAAGAAAAAAAGAAGAAGAAAAAAGGACCCCAGAAGAGGCGGATGTTTGCCGGCTTGGGGTCTCGCAACGCGTCATACGAACATGGAATGGATGGGGGGCATCGGGCGTTGGTAGCAGCACAGCAGCAGCGGTAGCGGACGCAGGCGGCAGTAAGCAAGCAAAATAATATTCGTTCGCGATCCTCGAGTGTTCGAGCCGAGTCTCCAAGTCCAGGGCTGGTTGCGCCAGTTGAGCTAGCGTAGCGCAGCACACTTTGTGTGTTGGGTGGCTGGAGTAATAGAGCAGACGAGAGAGCTCAGCAAGATGGCGCTAGGAAACTTGAAGGCTTCAAGGGAAGACGAAGACTCTGGCCCAGTCAAGTTAGCAACAAGTGGGAAGAAGAGAATGGAGTGAAATCCAAAGGTGGAATGGCCTTTCTTCTTGTGTCTCCGCATGTCCCGCTCCGCCAAAGGCCATTTTGGCGAGGAGGGGACCAGCGTACCAGCGCTGGCTCATGGTCAATCGGCACCCAATGAGGAGGATGCTGGGCGTGAGGAACGCATGCTTGGCAATAGACAATTCGCGGGCATGGCACGGCAGCGTGGCAACCAGTTGATAGTGGGCGGAGAACGCCAAGGAGGTTGGTGATAGGGTGAGGCCGTGGACAGAATGGGCACCGCCGTCTTGGAAGATGGAAACTTGGACGGAGTTCGTCCAGCAGTTTAGCACGTTATTGTCTCGGCAAGCTCCAGAATCAATGGTTCGAACCCGGAACGCCCCCCTGTCGAGCAGTGTTGGCGTGCTCTGGGCGCATGTCTCACGGCGTGCCACGGTTTTGTGTGTTTGGTAATATACATGTTGGCACTCTATGCCATGCCATCTTTCATGGTGCCGTAGTGCCGTAGTGCCGTAGTGTTCTCTCGTGCCTCTGTTGAGTTTGCCGGTCCGTCTTGGGATTTGAATATCACAAAGTTACGGTGTGTTGACTGGGCATCTCTCTACTGAGTACAGTCTTGACAAGAACGCCGTCTCATCTGGTCTCCCCCTCAAAGGGTCACAGGCTTGACGTTTGACAGGCCAAACTGGAGACATCTCTGGTTTAGCTCAGGTAAAGCAGACGAACACCACTTGCAACGCTCAGTAGTGTAGGGCCGGTGTGTATTCCGTTTCGCGTTCAGTGGCAAGGGGGGG
>JFFI01001521.1:0-15129 GCA_001563125.1 Colletotrichum salicis
TTAAAAACCCAAAGCATTGAGGTAAATTACTCACGGAGTTGACGGGGACTTTTTTCTTTATTACTTTTCTTTATCCCGCTGCGTGTCTGTGTCTCTCTCTCTTTGGTGTGGGAATTGGCCGATATGGCCTAGAGGTCTGTATAATAAATATTCCTTACGATTGGCGGCGGCGGCGGTGGCAGCGGAGGAGGAGGAGAAGGAAATATAACCAACGCCCCCGCGTCTACGTGCCACTTTGACAGATTATACATTGTTTATTTGACAATTTCACTCATGACTCTCGGCCTTATATGTGCGTAGCCTTTGGATACAGTTGTCGATGTGAGTGACTTTTGCTATGACGATGTGTCGCATGTTTTGACATGATATCGACTGATAGGATTCACTCCGGCCCGCAATCATGAGGAGTCGGGTATTTCAGGAGATGTGGGTGTAGAAAGGGGTAGTAATGTTTGAACGAGAAGCTATTGATTCATTGTTACACACACGAGACTTTTGGACCGGAAGAGGCTGCTTTGTAAAATCCCATCCAGAAAAAAGAAGTCATTTGTTTCTTCCCACGGCTCTAAATTTCAAACTGTCCCATCCGCATCATTCTTTCATTTGTCTCTGTGATCCGCCCCAAATCTGTGTTTTTTTTCTTCTTCTCTTCTCCTACTTTTTTGTTGATTCTGTTTTACGTCCTACAACCGGAACACCGATCATCATCTTTTTTACGTGTAAATCTCATCAGTGAAGCTGTTGAGAGACAAACCCTCCTTTGCAATATCGTCCACATCGACGAGAAAGTCAAGCGGCATCTCAACAATATTGCCCCGCACGCGCTGCAACCAGTCCTTGACCTCGCGCACGCCGCCGGGGAACTCCTCGCGCACGACGTGACCGTACTCGACCTTGCCGCGGTTGGCCTCCTCTTCCTTCTGCTTGTCGTCCTCCTTCTTGGCGCCGGGTATGATGAAGTATTGGGAAAAGAACTCGTCGTAATCCTTCCAGGTGCGGACGCGGTCGTTGGGGACGTTGTGGAAGACCTTGGTAAAGACTTCGGTGTTTGTGCGGGCGGTGCCTTGCCAGAGGTCCCAGAACTCGCGCGACATGGGGTCGCGAACGAGGCGGTCGGCGGGGGAGTCCCAGTCGTATTCGTTGGGCCCGCGCTCGATGGAGGTCCAGTTGCCGTTGGGGCGGTCGCAGGGTTGGTCGGGCAGGAGGCCGAGGTGCTTGCGGAAGATTTGGCGGCGGAGGGAGGTGGCGAACTTGGAGGCCGTGTAGGGGCGTCCGGCCATCTCGGACTCGATGGGGGTGGGGTCCTCGATGACGACGGCGATCTCCGAGTCGTGGGTGCCGAGCTGGGAGCGGTCGTTGAGGTTGGCGGAGCCGCAGATGACGAGGCTGTCGTCGGCGATGAGGAGCTTGGAGTGGATGTAGAGCTCCTCGCTGACGTAGGCGTCGAGCTCGGCCTCTGGCTCGCCGTGCCAGGGGACCGAGTGCAGGTCGCGGCCGCTGTCCATGTAGCACGCCGAGACGGTGTCCCAGGTCTGGTCCGAGACGCGGGAGGCGGCCTCCTGGTAGCGCTCGTACTGGGAGTCGTCGCGGGTGCCGTAACCCTGGCCCTGTTCACCGTAGCCGGCGCCGACGTTGTCGTCGTGCTCGCGGCGGGCGTCCTCGTAGCGGACGCCGGAGCGGCCTTCAGCGTCGGCCATGGTGGAGGAGGTGTTGATGCGGTCGTAGTTGCGTAGGTTGTAGAAGCGGATGTAGCGGCCCGGGTCGTCGATGCCGCCTTCGGAGCGGAGGGTCTCGATGATGGAGTGTCCGCCACGGGAGATGGAGTTGTATTGGAACTCCATGATGGCGCGGGTGCCAAGGGCGTCGTCGGCCTTGAGGTCGCCAGCGAAGGCGGGGACAGCGGGCATGGCGACGATGACCTTGAAGTCTTCGCCGTTTTGGTGGGCGCGGATGATGCGGTCGACGATGGCGCGGCCGATCTTGTTGGTGACGGGGTGCTGTTCCTTGCTCGTGGCCGTGATGAAGAACTTGCTTTTGTATTAGATTGGCGTGTGGATGAAGGTGAGGGAGAAAAGGGGGAAAGGGGAGTGTACCTGGTTCTCCATGTAGACGTAGTGCTGAGCATTGGTAATGGCATGCATGTAGGCATTCGCAATGGAGTGCTCGGTTGGGTGACCAGCAGACCACTCCGTGCAGCTGTGTTAGTCCGTCAGTATCTTACTTCGTTGAGATGAGAATGTTGATTACCTTCGGGTGAGCTGGATGTTGGCAGCACGGTTGCCACGGTCGACTCTAACGGGACCATCGTCCTGGTTGTCGTCACTGACCGCCATGCGACTGATACCTCTGTTGATACGTTCAGAGAGATCGCCAAAAAGGTGGCTGGTGTGGCCACCACCGCCGAAGAGACCACCGCTCTCCGTCTCATTCTCGGCGATTCTGCCGGCGTCCGCGTTGGCGGCTGCTCCTCCCAGAGCCTGATACTTTCCAGGGTTCTTCTTATCGTACTTCTCGCCATAGATGAAGTTCCTACTCATCGTCAGTTTTCATCTTTACAACCATTAGGAATGATAGTTTTCTACTACGGACCATCTATCAACGAAGTGGTCTGCCAAGTTTGCCACGATAGGACCGCTCAAGCTGAGACTGACATCGGACCAGCCCATGCGAGAGCTCTTGGTGCGGTCGACTGCTGCAATGTTAGCACAGAGAAGAGGCATAGCCTTCCAGACTTCACTCACGCTTGTTCTGCTCCCAGTTGTCGACGTCAGCAAAGTCGTAGACACGGGCGTTGTTGTAGTCTTGGCCGGGAAAAATGACGGCATCCAGGTTACCGGGGTGGGCGTCCGCAATGGGATGGCCTGTTCCTGTTAAATACAGCTCGCGTGGGCTTTAAAGATGACCTCAACTTACTGTTGGTGTCCCATCTACCAAAGCCTGTAATACTGTTAGTGAGTGACATATATGCTTGGCATCACGACTTACACATATCGAGACCTCCCATGAAAGCAATCTTGCCGTCAATCAGGCAGAGCTTCTCGTGATGGGCCCAGAACAGGGTGACTCCATCGGTGGCGGTACCATAGATGGCCTTGATGGCATCGCCGGAAGCCTTGGACAGGGTGAAGGTGTTGACATTCATGTTGGCGAAGTTCTGCTTGAGCTCAGCCTGGAAGTCGTATCCGGTGGGCACATGGTCAGGGTGTCGAAACACGCCAATGTTGGGATGAAGGCTTTCCAGGTAGGTCCTTGTGTGCTTAATGAGAATGTCAGCATGACTCGGGTTCTATGAGCACGTATGGTTGATATATTGATACAACTGATGTTGACTTACAGAGGACTTGACTAGTTGCCGTTACTTGTTAGCATGCGGTTCAGATGACTGCTTGGCGTTGGGATCACTCACGGGTCAAGGCGGCTTCAACTTCCTTGTAGACGATGATGTTAATCTTGACACCCCTCTCGGCAGCGGCCTTGAGCAGGTTGTCGATGCGGTAACGCTCATTCTGAGAGGGAGGGCGGCGCAGGTACAGCTCCGGGCTCAGCCACCAATCCAAGATGTAAATGCTCTCGCGGGCCTCTGTAGCTCAGATGGTCAGAGAGAGATGAGTGATGCTTTGGGTATCAGTATGATTGTGGTGCAAGCTTACGTTCGATAGCTTCGGAAACGGCCCAAAAGTAGGAGCATCCGTCGACGTACCACTTGGCATTGCCGGTGGTCTGAGGAGCAAAAGACTGGAATCTGTTCTCGGCGTGGCCGGCGGGATGGTGCTCATGGCACTCGTGGCCCGAGTGAGTGTGGGCGTGTCGCTCATCCCCAAAAAGGGCGTCGATGCCCCGCTCCACCTTGCGGAAGATGTGATCCATGGCGGCGGGGAGCTGCTTTTGAGCTGAAATGAGGCCGAAATGGGAGAGAGTAGGAATAGAGAGGTGGAAATGAAAAAAAGGTGTCACGGAAGATGTGGGAGTTGTAAGAGTCCCGGTCTAAAGCAGGTGAATGTCGTTGAAGGAAGCTTTGGAGGAGGAGGGGAACTCGGAGTTGGTGTTAGGTAAAGGCGGCGATGAAACAGGGTCCAGAGAGCGACGTCAGAGGGGTAAGTGCATGTGAGTGCGAGGGGAGCTGGGGAGGTAGCCAACTGCAAGCTTAGACAGCTACGGATACCGTGGGTAGTACCTATTATCCCCGGTACTTTGCAGATGGGACCATGCACCTCAGCACCTCTGGACCCAGGTAGATGCGGTGAAGGGAGCTGAAGGTGAGACGACACCAGCGGATGGTCCGTGTGTCCGAACTCCCGTGAGTGGGTGGCCTTCAATGCATGCAGCTATGGGCCTGGAAGTTGGAACTACCTCAGATGGGACGAGAGTCTCCTCTCCTAGCTATCTTACGTATTTGTCGAATCGTACGGGCAGTAAAGTACCTTACGGTAAGGTCCGCCGAGTTGAGCCAGCCTATCAAAGGCTCATGTCGTGGGGGGGGGGGAGTTGGGTTTCAAGGGTTTCGGTGGGCAGCTGTGATTTGTCCTTCTGAAAGCTGAGTAGAATGAGGTGTTCAATGCAATGAAAGCAAGTTTAACCCCATGGAAATACTGACGGTGGAGGGGCAGTGTAGAACGAATACGGGGCACGGGACAAACAGGATCGAGCGGAAAGAAAAGTGTACTCATCTTTGCCTTGCCGTAAGAAGTCAATGGCAAAGCTAGAGTAAGGTAGACGATGGCATTCATCATACTGCTGTCACTGTCACTAAGGTAAGTAAGGTACCTGTACGGATAGTAGACTCTTCAATACTACAGCACATGCTGCATGTAGATGAGATTGGCATCTTATCTTCAACATCAGCTTGAGCTTGTTTGCTCCACTTCCAAGACAGATCATCCAGGGGTCGGTTGGCAGCTAGGCCAAGCACTCCGAGGACACGTGCCGTGCGTTCCCGAGGACAAACTGCATCGTAGGGCCGAATCTGGTCAAGAAGCAGGCACGCAGGCTAGATACCTAGGCATGTTGGAAGTTGATGACGGGAATG
The DNA here is from genome assembly GCA_001563125.1 of Colletotrichum salicis. NCBI lineage: Eukaryota > Fungi > Ascomycota > Sordariomycetes > Glomerellales > Glomerellaceae > Colletotrichum > Colletotrichum salicis. Next base: position 5,027 of record JFFI01001521.1, read on the forward strand.
AGACACGGCTAACGGAAGGCAACGTTTGGGGAAGAAATGGAAGCATAGAACCTGAGGTGGGAAACCCTTGCGGCTGTTAACGGTCGTTTAGGTAGGTAGGTATGTATCCGTAGGGCCGACCACCGGCCTAACTTCCTGGTGTGGAATTGATGCTGCAAACACGAAATGCTGCAGGTTCGTCCTTGGCTGAAATTTCACATCCCATCCATCGCATTTATCTTTCCAATTCTACTATATGCGGGATGCGGTTTGTCTGCCGGCTTTCTCTACGGCCCCTTGCGCCGGGAATTCCCTCGTAGCGACTTCCTCAGCCTGTGGGCTTGGGCCACCAAGACGCTAATCCCACCTTAAAGACACTGGGACCCAATGGAATTGGCAAGAACCATCAAAAAAAGGAACTTACCTGCACGAATTGACTTCCTCCCCGTTGACCTGATATCCTCAACATCTCTCGAAAGCCCAAATCTCCACTTGTCTCCAGTCTCCCGTCTCCAGACACTTTTGCGACTCTTGATCATATCAATTGACTCATTGACTCATACGGACATCCCCCATACGCAACCTGACCACCATCTCACACTCACGTCTCGTGTTGAGTGAGTCTCTTGAAGCTGAGGTGAGCTTTTTGAACAAATTTCCCCTCACTCATTATCAAGGACAAGCACGCGACCTCGCTGCGCCAACTCGAGGCATAAACTCTCTCGCTGACTTTAAAGACACCCTGTGACAGGTCTCGAAAATTACGTGCATAAAATCACCATCCATCTCTCAGTAGTACGGCAGGGCAAGAGGACAAACTTGCGCTGTTCCTGCGTTGTCGATCTCTACTAGCTCTTACTTTTGTTCTGCTCTGGTCTGGCTAGGCTGCACCCTCTCTGAACCTGTTGAGTCCAGCTACGGTCCTTGTCGTAGTCTTGTAGACGATACTTCATCAAGACATCAAAAGAGTACGCCATCTGTGCACGCACAAGGCGAGGAGGCTCCCTTCAAGATGTCCTCCAACTCGGGGACGCCGTACATCTTCTCACCCGCGGATCACACTCACTTGATCCCCTACCTGGCAGCACTCCACGCCGGCTGCATCAGCTCAGATCGGACCCTCGCGACATTTTTGCCGCCACTGTCGCACGAGAAGCTGCTGGGATGGTGGAAAGATCGCATAGCAGAGGTGACTGCAGGCACCCGCATGATGCTGATCCTCCTCGACGAATCCGACCCGGGAACCAAGTTCAAGGGCACCGAGCTCATGGGTGTCGTCATGCTCTCAATGCCCTACTCCGAGACGGGTCCGTTCCGTGGCTTCGTCGAGAAGCTTCTCATCAGTCCCAAATTCCGTCGGCGTGGTGGCGCCAGGATGTTGATGAGTGCTCTAGAGGGCGAGGCTATTCGGAGAGGACGGACGCTACTGGTAAGGAACTAGGAGCCCATCAAATCTGTAGGCCCGAGGAAAACGCTGACGAGAGTGTAATCCAGATGCTCGATACCGAGGTCAGTAGCCCGGCAGAGGATGTCTGCAGAAAATTCGGATACGTCGAGGTCGGCAGAGTTCCAAACTACGGCATCAGCCCCGCCGTTCCACGACAGCTGAAGGATCAGATTTTCTTCTATAAGCAACTCTCGACGTAGCGGGTTTTTACTCCGTTCACAAAATTTCCACGGCGTTGAGAAGGGTGGTATGTTCTAGATAGTTTATTACAAAGACGGGAGGCGACCCACGTCATCTGTTGATCCCCGTGCTGGCGAGGACGGGATTTGAAGAAATCGAGTGAGAGTCTGGCAACTCATGACCGACTTTCTCGAGATCCCGACACCGATGTTTCAAGATGACCCGGCGTGCGAATACAGCTTTGTGGAGTCCAGTCGGAGCGGGCTCGGTGACGGCCCTTCGGGATGATGCAACGCCGACATTGACCTCTTTTGGATTATGGAATGCACCCACTTCCAAGTTTTAATGACTACGCATCAACGTCGTCGTGAAGGGCAGAGTTGCGTGGGTGAAGACTTGGCACCGGATCGGCGACAGAGTGGCAGCTTTGAGCTTACCAATACCACGCCGATCGGTGCCACGATCGAACCCCACCTTGGAATCGGGGCATTCGGGCGGCACCTCACCTTTCCCAGCCGGGGACCGAACTATTGCTTTTGGGATGTGGAGAGGGCGGAAGCTCGTTGGTTGAACGCCTCGGTGTGCACAAAGGCCGAGAAGCACGCAATATACCCACATTCAGATACCACAGGAGTTCTGTAGTGATCTCATGCGCGGCACTGGGAGGACTACAAGTCGGGCTTGGAGGAGAGAAAGAGAAAGAGGGGATATGTACTCCGTAAAGCCAGGGATCTCCCATCTCTGACAACACCGAGACAGTCCTTGTTCATAACTTATATACCACATCTACTCGAGTAGAACGAAAGCAAATAAACCTTCAACATATCTCTCACATCGCAATTCGCAACAGGTCTTGGTTCACAGTTAACACAAATCACCTCACTTCATAATGTCCGCAATCCAAAAGAACGTCGAGGCCGCCTCGGAAACCTACTCATCGACCTTTGACAAGGGCCACCTCGCCCTCCCGCCGGCGAAAAAGTACCTTGTCCTGACGTGCATGGATGCCAGACTCGACCCGGCGCGGGCTTTTGGTATCGAGCTGGGCGATGCGCATGTCATTCGCAATGTAAGCATCCCCCAACATTGAGTAGTAGATACTTCACTCATCGTTTGAACAATCAAAAGGCCGGCGCTTCAGCTGTAGACGCGATCCGCAGCATCGTCATCTCGCAACAGCTCCTCGGCACGCACGAGATTGCGCTCGTCAAGCATACCGGCTGCGGCATGCTGACGTTCAGGAATGAGGATGCGTTTGGTCTTATTGAGAAGAACCTCGGGTGAGTTTGTCATGATAATCACGCGACGTCCTCAGTATCTCTTTTCTCTTTGTATTGACTGTTTGTTAGTGCCGAGGCTTCTTCGGAGGCGGCGAGCCGTATTCCCGACTTCCTCCCCTTTACGGATCTGGATACCGCCGTCAAGAAGGATCTTGAGTTTATCAAGGCGTCCAAGTTGGTGCCGGAGAGTGTTATTCTCAGCGGATGGATCTATGAGGTTGAGACGGGAAAGACGAGGCGTGTTGTTTGAATTGGGAAGTATTGTGTTTTGGCGGATGGGAGGGCGTAGAGAGGCGTTTTGCAGTGTCACTTGGGTTATGTCACTATGTAAACAGAGAGAGAGAGAGAATAAATAGGATCGCAAGTGAACATACAATTTCAACGAGCCTTGCCTGTAAATACAACTTGGTGATTAAGGTGAGTTTTGTTGGTGCAAGGAAGCCATTATATCATCTCCCTCCTTTGCCGTCAATGTTTATCAGGCTATAGTAATATCTACTGCGAAAGAAGATAAGATATTAATAGTGAAAGAAGTTGACGGGTTGGGTCTTGGGCTTAAGGTTGTGGGTCTGGCAGCTCCCGCCCGTCTGGTCTTGTGCGGAATTTTAGTGCCACCGCGACGCCTCGATTGGACGGGCGGCGGGGCAGAGGCAGAGCGTGCAGGTGGCAGATGCCGGGAGGTACGTCCTACTCCCCGCTCGCGCCGGGACTTTGGCGCCACACCGTGGGAGGTGGCAGTGGCAATGGCAGTGGCAGGCAAGCACAGGCTACGCCGCTACGGAGTAGGTACAGCAAGTAAGAGGGCCTGAGGCAGTAAACAAAGGGGAAAGGCGTCAAGGGCCCCCCGACGCGGTCCAGTCAGAAAGAACCCAGGAGGTGTCGCGACTCCATTTTCCTTCCCCGTCAGGTTTCCCAATTTGTTTACTTGCCCAGGTGCCAAACATCAACATCCCAAAAAGGGTTGCTACCAACAACAAGGAAAATCGTCCTTCACACCAATCCACTCTCGACAACATCGCAACACACCTACAAACTCCCTTTTACCATACCCTCCTTTCAATGTAAAAAGACCCTGCTCGAGCTGGCACACTCGCTCCCCTCCTCCCTCTCTTTTTTCTCCTCAACTTTCGTGCCAATTGCGCGCCTGGTCCGCCCAGCTAGCCGTTTCGGATCAAATCTTCTTGCACCCTCCTCCTCGTTGTGTCGCCGAGCGATTCTTCGACCACTTCCACCACCACCTAGTGTACCGACCACCACCGCGTTCCGAAATTTCTCGTGTTTCTCCCCGCGGCTCGGGGAGCGCATACTGTACAAGATGTCGTCCGACGAAGCGTCCGTGTTTAGTATGGGAGAGGAGTCCGACTTTGCGCCTGCGGTATGTTTGCTTTCTTTTTTTCTCTGTCTGCAGAGTATTCCTGTCTCTGCTGGGACCACTCTACTTCAATCCTGCCCCTCATCGCAATCCGGGGAAAGAGCAGTTGTCGCGGCTGCCTCCTCATCATGGAATATTCCCAGATCTGGCGGTGCGCCGCACCTACTCTGCCTGCCCTCCACATCGACAGACTTTCGTTTGTCGCAAACCAACCCGAAATCGCTAAAAAAATATCATTCACGACTGCCCTCCGTCTATTTGCGCGAGCTCTTCACAATCCAAATCCACACCAGCAGTCAAACTCCTTGTACCTTGCTTCCTCCTGACTACCGCACCTCCTCTACCCTCCCAGCAAGATGCCTCTCCTACAACGCCCCAGCCAGCTGCCGACTGCTCCCCGGATCTTTACGCGACCCAATACTGACCCGTCACAGAAGCCCAAGGCAAAGGCAGCCGCCGCCAAGAAGGCGCCAGCGAAGAAGCTGACGCAGACTACCCTAAAGACGAAAGCCGCGCCCAAGAAGCGCGCGAAACCCGAGAGCGACGACGAAGATGGCGCCTCAACTTTCTCCAACACCCCCCCTAGCGCCAAGAAGCTTAAGAAAGCTCCCACTGCGAAGAAATCCAGCGGAAACCCCCTCTCGGAGATCGAGAACGACAGCATGGTGATTGACGACGACGAGCCTGCCGCGCCAAAGACCAAGAAGAATGCCACCGATACCTACCAGAAGCTCACCCAGCTGGAGCACATTATCAAGCGTCCCGATACCTACATTGGATCCGTCGAACCCACCGAACAGCCCATGTGGGTTTTCAACAAGGAGACGAAGCTCATGGAGTACCGCAAAGTCACATTCGTCCCGGGTCTGTACAAGATTTTTGACGAAATTCTGGTCAACGCCGCCGACAACAAGCAGCGCGATGCTACCATGACCACTATGAAGATCACCGTCGACCGCGAGGCCGGCGAGATCTCCGTCGAGAACAACGGTAAAGGTATCCCGGTCGAGATCCACGGCAAGGAAAAGATCTACATTCCCGAGATGATCTTTGGTCACCTCTTGACTGGTTCCAACTACGACGACGACGAGAAGAAGACAGTCGGTGGTCGCAACGGTTACGGTGCCAAGCTTTGTAACGTCTTCAGTGAGCAGTTCACTCTTGAGTGCCAAGACTCCAACAACGGAAAGAGATACAAGCAGGTCTGGACCGACAACATGAGCAAGTGCGGCAAGGCGAAGATTTCCAGCAGCAAGACTAGCGACTTTGTCCGCGTCACCTTCAAGCCTGACTTCAAGCGGTTTAGCATGACCGGTATCGACGACGACCTGGAGGCTCTCATCAACCGCCGCGTCTACGACATGGCGGGTACTGTTCGTGGCATCAAGGTGTATTTGAACGGCACCCACATCAAGCTCGCCTTCAAGGGCTACTGCGAGATGTACGCCAAGGCCATTTCCAAGGAACGTGGCGCAGAGGAAGGCGTCGAGCCCAAGGTCGTTGTCGAGGTCGACAAGACCGATGCTCACCCGAGATGGGAGATTGCTTTTACCGTGTCAGACGGTTCTTTCCAGCAAGTCTCGTTCGTCAACTCCATTGCCACAACGTCAGGTGGTACACACGTCAACTACGTTGCCGACCAAATCACTGGCTCGTTGCTCAAAACCCTCGACAAGAAGAAGAAGGGCCACGCCCTCAAGCAGAACCACATTCGCAACCACATTTTCATCTTTGTCAACTGTCTTGTCAACAACCCAGCCTTCACTTCCCAAACAAAAGAGCAGATGACCACCAAGGTCAGCCAGTTTGGTAGCAAGTGTTCGCTCACTGAGGAATTCCTAAAGAAGATCGCCAAATCAGACGCCATCCAGAACATCATTGACTTTGCCGAGAAGAAGGCAGACAAGATGATGGCCAAGAGCGACGGGAACAAGCGATCCCGCATCAGCAACGCGAAACTAGTTGATGCTAACTTGGCTGGCACTCGCCACGGCCATGAATGTACACTCATTCTCACGGAAGGTGACTCTGCCAAGAGTTTGGCTGTTGCTGGCCGTGCGATCCTGGATCCCGATCGCATCGGAGTCTTCCCCCTTCGTGGTAAGATGCTCAACGTGCGAGACGCGTCCATCGATCAGATTACGAAGAACGCCGAAATCCAGAACATCAAGCAGTTCATGGGTCTCAAGCACAAGCAGACATACACCGATACCAAGAGTCTGCGATATGGTCACCTGATGATCATGGCCGATCAGGATCACGACGGTTCTCATATCAAGGGTCTTCTCATCAACTTCTTGCAAGTCCAGTACCCATCCTTGCTGCAGATTCCCGACTTCTTCCGGGAGTTCATCACTCCAATTGTCAAGGTCTGGCAGGGACCCAACCCGAAGAAGCCGCAGCGCCTCAAGTCATTCTTCACCCAGCCTCAGTACGAGGAGTGGAAGGATACCAACAGGAATGATCTTTCCAGGTGGCATTACAAGTACTTCAAGGGTCTGGGTACCAGTTCAAACGAAGACGCCCAGGTCTACTTCACCAACCTTGATGACCATCTGAAGGAGTTCGACACGATGAAGACCGAGGAGGCCGACCTTTTCGACCTTGCCTTCTCCAAGAAGAAGGCGGACGCTAGAAAAGAGTGGCTCGGTAACTTCACTCCCGGTACTTTCCTGGACCAGTCTACCAAGACCATCTCGTACACCGACTTTGTCAACAAGGAACTCATCCTCTTCTCCATGGCTGATAACATGCGATCTATTCCCTCTGTTCTGGATGGATTGAAGCCTGGTCAACGTAAAGTCATGTACGCCTGTTTCAAGAGGAACTTGGTCAAAGATCAAAAGGTCGTTGAATTGGCCGGTTACATTTCTGAGCAGACGTCCTACCACCATGGTGAAGTGTCTCTTCAGCAGACCATCATTGGTCTAGCGCAGACCTTTGTGGGTTCAAACAACATCAACTGCCTGGAGCCCTCCGGAAACTTCGGTTCTCGACTTGCCGGTGGTTCAGATGCTGCCAGCCCTCGTTACATTCACACGAGACTGTCACCATTTGCTAGGAAGATCTTCTCTCCCCTCGACGAGCCCAACCTCGAGCCCCAGTATGAGGACGGAAAGAGGATCGAGCCCAAGGTCTACGCGCCAATCATTCCCATGATTCTCTGCAACGGTGCCGACGGTATTGGCACTGGTTGGAGTACTTCCATCCCCAACTACCATCCGATTGACATTGTCAACAACCTGAGAAGACGCATGGGTCGCCTTGATGGTGAGGATACCGAGGATGGCGTGTTCCAGACCATGATGCCGTGGTTCCGTGGCTGGAAGGGCACCCCTGAACAGGCCGAGAAAGATCGCTACAAGTTCAATGGTATCTGCGAGCTTGATGAGAAGACTGGTGAAGTTATCATCACAGAACTTCCCATCCGCATGTGGACAGACGATTTCAAGGCGAAGCTTGAAGAAGTCATCAGCGGTACCAAAGGTCCGGTTTGGATCAAGGATTACAAGGAATTCAACGACCACAAGAACGTTCACTTTGTTATCCAAATGGATGACAAGCAATCCAAGGACGTTATGAAGGACGGTCTCATGGAGCGTTTCAAGCTCTCCAAGCAGGTCGCAACCTCCAACTTGGTCGCCTTTGACACCAACGGTCAGATTCGCAAGTACGAAAAGGTGGAAGACATTCTCGAAGAGTTTTACCACTATCGTCTCGAGATGTATGCCCAGCGCAAGAAGCATTGGCTGGGTGTCTACCACTCAGACTTCAGAAAGCTGTCTGAACAAGCCCGCTTCATCAGGGAAATCATCGACGGTAAGCTCGTCGTTGCGAAGAAGAAGAAGCAGGTTCTTGTTGAGGAGCTCGCCAAACGCAAGTATGAGTCTTTCCCCAGAAACAAGGACAAGAACGTCAAGAAGAAGTCCACCGACGAAGACATGGAGGGCAACGATAACGGCGAAGAAGAGGAAAATGACGAACAGACGAACGGCTACGACTACTTGCTTTCTGTTAGTACCCCCGGACCTCACGTACCAAAGCTTGTCACTAACAAAAATCTCTAGATGCCCATCTGGAACTTGACTTATGAGCGTCTCGAAAGACTTCAGAAGCAAATTGAGAACAAGAAGGCTGAGCACGATGCCCTTCTTGCTCTCAGCGAGAAGGACCTCTGGACAAAGGATCTCGACGAGTTCGTCGCCGAGTGGGAGACCCAGATGGCCATGGACGCTGAGATCCAGACCAACATTCGGAGACTCGGTAGGCGTGTGTCGAAGAAGATTGGCGCTGGTAAGGGTCGAAAGGCGAAGAAGGAAGACGATGACTACGCCCCCGGGGAGAAGAAGCGACCTGGACCTAAAGCCAAGGCTGCCGCCAAGGTCACCGAGAAGGCTGCCGACAGGTTTGCCGCCATGTTCGAGAAGGACAAGACGAAGCCAAAGAAGGAGGATGCCGAGTCGGACGCGTTCTCGGACAATGACTTTGCCGCCCTTGGTGGCAGAAAGAACGCTGCTAAGCCCTCTGCCGCGGCTGAACCAACCCGCCCCAGAGCCGCCGCTACCAAGAAGAAGCCCATCTATCAGCTGAGCGACACTGATGACGACGACGACGAAGATTTTGCCAGCCTTGACAAGAGCAACTCTGCTCCAGCGGAGTCGGCAGCCGAGGACAACTCATCGCAGAGTCAGAAGGCCGCAGTCACCAAGAAGCCTGCACCCAAGAAGGTTGCTCCCAAGGAGCCTTCGCCCAAGGTCGAAGAGTTGCTCAGCGATGACGATGACGATTTTGAGAATCTTGGCAGCAAGAAGACCTCCAGCAACAAGCCCACATCAAAGTCCGCATCGGTCGAGCCTGCACCCAAGAGCAAGCGAGCCGCTTCGACGAAGAAGTACGTCATTGAGTCTGACGAAGACGAAGACGACGACTTCCAGAGTGCTGCCGAGATGAGCGCGTCCCCTGAGCCGAAGCCCGCGAAGCCCGCGGCCAACGGCAGAGGTCAAAGGGCAGCTACTGCTACCAAGAAGTCCAAGTATGTCATTGACGATGAATCCGAGGAATCTGAGGTAGAGGACAACCACATTGGAGACATTGGTTCTCTGGTCCGCGGTATCGGCGCGCCCAAGTCAGAGACCGAGAAGGGCCGACTTAGTTTGTTCGCCATGAACCGTCCTGACAATGGACGCGACTCCACCTTGCCCAAGATCAAGACCAAGGCCTCGAGGAACTTTGATGACGACAGCGTCGACGATACCAACTACGAGATGCTGGCTCGGTCGTCTCCTCACAAGACATTCAACAAGGGCGACGACATTGATAGTTTCTTGAGCGATGACGGGGCTCCTGCCATCAAGGGTTCCAAGGCAAAGGAGACCAAGTCTGCCCCTGCTGCTGCGGCGGCCAAGAAGACTCGCGGTCGTCCCGCTGGAGCGAAGAACAAGGGCAAGGACGCCGAAGCAGCACCAGCACCCAAGGCTAAGCCCAAGGCGAAGGCGGCTCCCAAGCCGCCCGCCCTCTCACCCGCCGCCAAGGCCTACGCCGCCAAGAAGGCGACAAAGCGCGTGCTGAGTGATGACGAGGATGAGGATGTTGATATGGAAGACCCCGAGTCCCCGCCTCGTCCTGCTGCTCGAAGCAGACCTGGGCGCGCGGCTGCGACCAAGGCCAAGGCGAAGCCCACCTATCGTATTGATGATGACAGTGAGATGGACGTCGACCAGAGCGAGGATCCGTTCGACATGGACGACAGTGACTAGTGGAGAGGAGGGAATTGAAAAACGCGTGAGCGCGTACATGTGTGTTGTGTATACTGGGCCAGGTTCGGCAAAGGGATGTGGGGGGGGGG
>JFFI01001525.1:0-18720 GCA_001563125.1 Colletotrichum salicis
GGTATATTCGGGTGTGTATTCAGGTGGTGGTCGGAGGAACCGACGCAGGGACGGTTCCTTCCCTCCCCCGATTCCTTCCCGATTCTCTTACCTACTCATCATTCTCGGACGAAAAAGATGTAGACGTGACAGTTATGAAAGCCTCTCTTAGTCGGGACCCGTCTTGTGCTATTCTTCTCTAATTTGATGTCTTGGACTCGTTTGTATTCAGAGCTACTAGTTCAAGTCATACGTCAAGCTCGTGTGGTTAAGAAAACAGGGAACGCTGATGAAACATATAAAAGGTCCTTTGTTTCTTCAGAATACCATCCAAAGGTACTATGGACTGAGGTACAGTTTGGGTTATGAACTCGCGAACACGGAATTATTGATTCTAAGAAGTTCGTTGATTCAATTTTAACACAAGAAGAGTTTGACGACCACCCTCTTGAAAGCTGAAAGCAAACATGTTTCTAGGCCCCCCCTGAAAACTTCCACGAACTTCTCGATTATCTACAAGCTCAGAGTTGGAGACTAAGTACAACTAAGCCGCCCAAGAACAAAACAACTAGTCGAGTCCCGAAAGAAAACCCCTTCATCTCAACAACTAAACCTCCCAAAAGTCTACCAAGGGACAGAAGTGCCATTATACAAAAAGAACCTCCCACTATCAGCAGCCTTGAGCCCAGCAAGTAGCGACAATATACCCCGCGCGCTATCCTTCACCTCAACCGTCGCCCCAGACCCCCCAGAAGCAGTCTTGACGTGTCCCGGATCAACAGCCACGGCGACGACCCCCTCGCTCTGCAGCTCCTTGGCCTGGTGCACCGTCAGCATATTCAGCGCCGCCTTGCTGATGGAGTAGCCCGCCAGCATCCCGACGCGGCCGTCGCTGATCCATCCCAGGCTTCCCGCGCCGGAGGTGATGTTGGCGATGACCGCGGCGATCCGCTTCCCGCCCTCGCCCTCGTCCTCGCTCTCATCCTCATCACCCCGCTTGGCAGTCAAAAACGGCATCAAAACCTGCACCATCCTCGCCGGTCCAAGGACGTTGGTCTTCATGTGCACGTCCAGCCCTTCTTTATCAAGCGTCAAACTCGTCTGGTGCGCAAATTGCAGCGTTGCGGCGTTGTTGATGAGAAAGTCCACCTTGGCCGGCGTCGTCCCATGGCCCTTGTCGAGAACCGCTGACAGCCGGCCGGGGAGCGCGGCGATGGAGGCCTCGGAGGAGACGTCGCATTCGAGGATATGCGTTGTGGCGATGCTGGAAGATCGGATGGCTTCGAGGGCCGAGAGGGAGGTGGAGGAGGAAGGGGAGGTGGAGCGGACGAGCGCGATGACTGTGTTGGAGGGGGATTTGCTTAGTTGGTTGATGTATTCGAGGCCGATGCCGGCTCTTGCGCCGGTGACTACGTATGTTGGCATGGCTTTTATGAGGGGCAAAGATGAGAAGATGCCAGATTTTTTTGCTGCGTGGATGGTTACTTGTTACTTTGCCTGAAGGACAGCGTCATGTACACGATATTCGTGGCTCTGGTCATCTCACGGTTTCAGCACCTTGGAATATCTCCAGATGAAGGACTAGTAGCCTATTTGTAGAGCAGAATTTAGCGATGAGGATATTTTTTTCCTCTGATAAGTGTAAACATGGATTGGTAATATGCAATTCTCAGTAAGCTCCGAGGAGACCACGTTTGAATTGCCTAAATGCACCTGCATAAAGGATCAGTCGTCAGCGCCCATATGACCCAAGCTTACATAAGATATTTAACGTTGACTGATTAAAGAAGACTTTGGAGCGCATGTCCTTGAGAAACAGTCATATAAGTACCTAATAGGTAAGGTAAGGTAAGTAGGTAGTGACTGGGACATCCGATAGGGCTCCGGCAGCGAGCCCGGTAATTGTGGAGACCCGACCGGAGATGATGCCGGATGTCACCGTCGAGGCCGGAGTACATGTAATTCTACCCGTGCCAGGGGGGGGCATCATGCATGGTCAATCGCAATGGAAGGAAACGGGATGGCCCGGCATTGCAACTCGCACGAATCTCCGCGCGCATCGACAAATCATAGCATCCGTATAGTAGCACCTTACGGTCCCACGGAGTACAGAGGCGAAAACGAGAAGTCACAGAGTCATTTGAATTGCTGCGCCAGCGCCAAGACCGACTCAGGGGCGATTTCCAAAGTTGATACGGATACGTACTTCTTAGTACGAAGACATCACAGCCAGAATCTGAGAGAAAGAAAGCAGGCAAGCGAAGCGAAGAGGGCCGTGAGGCGTGAGGGCGGGAATTTTTGTTCTGCGGCGTCTTGGTATTCGAGGCGGTGTTTTTTTTTGCCGTTGGTATTCTTTTTTTCTCATGGGCGTTGGTCCTGGGTTTCGCGTCGCTTGGCGCGCTGATTGGGCGTATTTTGTACACCTATCACGGTTTATCACCTTGCATGCCTTTGGCGGCCGATCAGCGTTTTGTTAGATGCTGCCAGCTGTGCCAGCAAAGTGGCGGTCGGTCCATTACCTACCTTAGGCTTGGCTGTCAAAGTTAGGTTAGGTACTTTAGCTGCTTAGTTCACCTCGTTTTTACTACCGAGCAAGGTAGTGAGGTTGAGACCAGACCGTCATGAAAAACCCTAATGATTCAGCCACAATGAAAATCTTGGTTAGACGCATGAAACTTGTCCGTCAGAAGGAACTGTTGACGGGATGGAAAATCAAAGTCAAAAAAAAAAAAAAAAAAGTTGCGATGTTTTACACTAGGAGCTTGAAAAACGATGGAAAAAGACTGGCTGAAACATGCCGTTTCGGTGCAGGTTTCCGAATGGAAGCTTCTGTCCCGCCTTCAGGTTCCTAATCTGACGTCAGAGGGAAAGGAGTGCAACCCCTGGGATGGGAAAAGGTGTTTTCTTTTCGGAGCTTCCCTCGTGGAAGAAAGAGTTGCTGCCACTTGTTTAAAGTTTTCTTCTTCGTTTCCCGGGTGTGGGTGACACGGGTGACCACTGACGGGGAGGGTCGACTATCGAAACAAAACCAAATTAGGCTGTCTCTTGGCATTTTCTGCTGCAACACAGCTGCGCCTCCTCTTCCAGCTGTTGCACGTGTAAGTGGTGAGGTTTATTGTTCATGTAGGTGTGCCAACTCTCAGAGGCACTCGCTGGAATTTCTGTTCCATCAGACAACCGTGACACGGTGACACCCACAAGAATCTAGGCACATGGCTGGTTTGCTTGGGGAAGAAGCCTTGTTTTTCTTCTCCTTCTGTGGCAGGAGACGTGAGAGAGAGAGAGAGAGAGAGAGAGTGTGTGTGTGTGTGTGTGTGTTCTTGTGTGATTTGAGATGATGTCAGTTCAATGTCTTGGCAGTATCCCCATCCCCCGCCCCCTGCTATGTATCTGTTTCTTGAGTCGGCCTGTGTTCACTGGAGGAATTGCGGGAGACAAATCGGAAGAGGTGGAAAACGACGGAGTGTGAGACGACCAAGAGAGGCAGTGCAGTCCTCGGCCCTCAGTTGAGAGTCCTTCTCCTCGGCCTCTCGAATCCTCGATGAGCCAAGTCTTTTTTTGCTCATCCGAGCCCATCATCAGCCCAAGGGTAGGCGCATCCCGAGGACGGTAGTTATCTATCCGTACCTTACCACAGGTGACAGCACACTCGTAATAGGTACCTGAAGGGGGATGGGTACTCTGTAATGCAAAGTCCTCTGCCTGCCGGGGTTCTTGTTCCGGGCTGTTCTGTAGTCTCTACGAAGTAATCGCAGGGTTGTCACAGGCTCCGGGTATGCAGAAGGACTGGAGTGTTCCGGGTGTGGGTGCCAAAATGACAGTCCCTCGACACGGGATGGCTGCCATGGTTGCCCCAATAATGATGAGATGCATCCATTATCCAATATTCATCACGGTTGAGAGTTGAGTTCGGCGCAGATCAGGCCAGCCCCAGCGGCTGCATGGCAAAAGGCAAAAAATTGCCTTTTCGTCTTTCCTACCCGATCTGACTTTTGCGAGCACGGCCACACAAAAACGTGGAGAAGCCATGATGAAAGTTGGGATGGGAAGATGTCACCTAAAGTTGTTCTTTTTTGCCTCAAAGGCTCAAACAGTTGACAGAACCTACTGAGTAATCATCTTTTTTTGTCGCTTCGCCATGTTGCTCGGAAGAGCGCTGGTTCAAAGATGGGACACTGTTAGGTTTCTGCCAAGAGGGCCGGACCGTGGCTCATCTCTCTTTTCGCGGTCGGCGGCCTCCATGTCTTTCCTCGGTTGTTATAGAGAACTTGAGAACGGAGGAAGCTTGGGAAGCAAAAAATGTCTCGGCGGCATCCAATCTTTGCTGGATTCATTCGTTCTTTAGGCGACATATGGATCAGTCCACCGTCACTGGGGGCTCAGAGTGACCAAAGCTCTCCACCCGGTGAAGCGAACACCGGGCCCGTGGTACCTGGGGGCACCTCGGTCAACGGACACGTACCGGGACCCGAGTCTATGAGTGAGAGTGAGAGTGAGAATGAGAATGAGAATGAGAGTGAGCAGTGAGCAGTGAGCAGTGAGTGAGAAGAAGGTCAAATATTACATGTGCTGCAGATACTGTCACATTACCCAAGTGAGGTAAGGTTATAGCCCATAATCGATAGTCAAGAGAAGGGCGACTAAAGAGGGAGAGCGAGGTCCTCGTATCTAACCTGATTGAATGCGTTTATTTTGATAAATTGAATGTAATTCCACCGTCCACCGCAATTCAAGACATGGCTTGGCGCACCCCCTGCACTCCGTACCGCTTGAACAGCACTCTCGATATCAAATGAGGTGCTCCTCGTCTTGGCGATAAAATTAACCGTATGCTTTACCCTGACAGACGTGGTCTCCTCTCCCTCTCAGAGTCTCAATGAGCGGACAGTGAGCAGCAGTAAAAGAACAAAGTGGTGCAGCGCGAATTAACGTACTTCGTAGATGACCACTCGCCTCTGCACGTTTACGTACTGGGCGTGAGCGACGTCTTGGCATCTTGGGATTTCCTTGGCTTTGGTCGAATCACCGACAATGGTGGCTGTGTAATTCTCCTATCCTGATGAATGCTCTCCAGCCCAGAGTACCTCACTCGTTGGCCAGGCGGCCTAGAACCTGCCAAGCCCGCTGGTGAGGCACCTGCGATGTCCAGACTCCAGCGGCGTGTTGTTTCTTCTCCCCCCCATGCTTCTCGTCCCGAGCGTGCAACCCTTGCCATCATCATTTGTATCGGCATGGTTGAAGCTGGCGACTTCTGCGGGCGCTTGGCCCGTTGTTGATTGCTACTTGTCAGTCCACAACCTAGAGACCATCCATCACCATCATCACGCAGACGCTTCTTCTCCACGTCACTAATTCTCTGTCTCTCTCTCTCCCTTTCTCACTCTCGGCATCGTGGCTCCTGATGACCTTGGTCTTTTCTGCCCAAATCTGCCCTGCCACAGCCCGCATCTCTATCCATTTCGCCTCTCCTCTTTTCATCCAACTTTAATCCTCTACCATCCGGATACCTTGTCGAAAGACACGTACCGAATCGACACCTCATCGGTCCAAAAGAGAAAAGTCCACGCTTCACAGCCCTCTTCTATGGCACCTTAGATGTCATGACCCCATCAAACCTTGCGGGCCGCCTTCTCCAGATCACACTCGCCTGAGGTTCCACGTCCAGACATATCAACTGGCATCGACGTCCCATTCCATAACACGTATCGCTGGCACCAATAATCCTCACGGGGACGTAAACGACAAACCGCCACCAACACCAGCAGCGAACAAGCTTCAGCTCAACAAGCTCCCTCACCTCGATCCATTGTTTTCTCTCTCCCTGCCTCCCTTCCGACACTAATCTACACCGCCTCCCAATCCAAACCGAATCGTCACCTCTTCAGCCCGCAAAGGTGCTACTTTCATTCGCCATTTGTTGAACAGCTGGCTCCCTCTTCTTTGGGTCCATTTACATACTCCGTGTGTGTAACATCACCACCCTTCTTTTTGTTTGCACCACAACCTGCGCATCCAAAGTTGTTTCTGCAGCTACCCTTTCACCAACGCCCACCGCCAAAGAGCAGCTTCCAATCACCACTGCTCCTTCCCCCCCCCAAAACGAGGCGGACCGACTGTCACTGTCTTAAAAGTTTCTACATTGCCCTCCAAGCTCCCACCGCTCTCCAGGAATACTACTCTGGAACCGGCAAGGCAGAAACACCAACTAAGACGCACAAATAATTAGACAAAGGCATCGCCATGCCGCGGACTCCTTCCCCGCTGAGGCGGCCACGGGCGCCTACTATCACGCTGGATACTTCAGCTGTGAACGACCAAGGTATGACGCCATAT
This sequence comes from Colletotrichum salicis, assembly GCA_001563125.1. Taxonomy (NCBI): domain Eukaryota; kingdom Fungi; phylum Ascomycota; class Sordariomycetes; order Glomerellales; family Glomerellaceae; genus Colletotrichum; species Colletotrichum salicis. The sequence continues at coordinate 6,313 of JFFI01001525.1, forward strand.
TGCATTATTCCTCTCCCTGGACCGGTCATGAAATAATCCTTCTCCCACCGCCTCCAGCCGGGCCAAACTAACCACGGGCGCGTTCGACTTACAGAAGACGACCAACACCAAGTCACATCGTCACCGTCCTCCTCAGATCACGGCGACGAAATCAATAATACGTTATCAGTGCCCACGAGAAAGTCACGATCCCAGTCTTGGGACTCGAATAACACGACATTAGCAAAGTCAAAGACAAATGAAGGCACTGACAAGGGTTCCCCTACTGCACACCTCTCGGGCTCTCCCAAAGGCTACGGCGCAAACCCAGACGACGCCTTGGCGCCGAATCCGGGCGAGGAAGCGTCTTTTCACGTCGATAACAACCCGTTTGCCTATACACCTGGCCAGGTTTCGAAGCTCATTAACCCAAAGAGTCTAGATGCATTCGTTGCCGTTGGAGGTCTTGTAGGCTTGGAAAAGGGTCTGCGAACAGACAGGCGCGCCGGTCTGAGTCTCGACGAATCCAGGCTTGACGGCAGCATCAGCTTCGAGGAAGCCGTCGCCGCAGGGAAGAAGCTCCCGACGTCCTCGGACGCTGTGCCAACGGACGCGCTTCAACAGGATGCTGCTCACCATGGCGAAGGTGCCGGCAAAGGCTTCGACGACCGAAAGAGAGTGTTTGGGCAAAACATCCTGCCAGAGAGGAAATCGTTGTCACTGTTGCAACTCGCTTGGATTGCGATGAAGGACAAGGTCTTGATCTTGTTGAGTGTGGCCGCTGTCATCTCCCTGGCATTGGGATTGTATCAAACTTTTGGAGCAACTCATCACGGAGACGATACTGCCAAGCTCGAGTGGGTTGAAGGTGTTGCCATCATTGTCGCTATCACGATTGTCGTCGTCGTCGGTTCGCTCAACGATTGGCAAAAGGAGAGGCAGTTCCGGAAGCTCAACCAGAAGAAGGAGGACCGTATTGTCAAGGTTATTCGATCCGGAAAGCCCGCGAACCTCTCGGTTCACGACATTCTTGTCGGAGATGTCATGCTTCTGGAGCAGGGAGACATCATTCCGGTGGATGGTGTTTTTATCGATGGGCACAACGTCAGCTGCGATGAATCGTCTGCAACTGGAGAGTCGGATCTCATCAAAAAGGTACCCGCAGACGCTGTCATGAGGGCGCTGCACGAGGAGGAGGTGAACCCCAAGAAGCTTGACCCTTTCATCATTTCTGGAGCCAGAGTTCTGGATGGCGTTGGAACATTTCTGGTCACTGCTGTCGGCCAGAACTCAAGCCACGGCAAGACCATGATGTCCCTGCGCGACGATCCTGGAATGACTCCTCTCCAGCTCAAGCTGAATATTCTTGCGGGTAAGTTTACTTTACGACCTGGCTGGAGCAGGTTGCTAACACTACTTCCAGGTTACATTGCGAAGCTCGGCAGCGGTGCCGGTCTTCTCCTTCTTGGTGTCTTGACGATCGAATTCCTGGCTCATCTTCCTAATAATAGCGACTCCCCCGAGGAGAAGGGCCAACGTTTCCTGCAGATTCTCATCACATCCATCACCATCATCGTCGTCGCAGTGCCCGAGGGTCTGCCCCTAGCCGTCACTCTCGCCCTCGCCTACGCCACAAAGCGGATGACCAAGGAGAACAACCTCGTCCGTCACCTCCAGTCCTGCGAGACCATGGGCAATGCGACCGTCATTTGCTCTGACAAGACTGGTACCCTGACTGAGAATGTTATGACCGTCGTCGCTGGCACTTTGGGTACGGGCAACTTCCGCTTCGTTGCCTCAGACGATCAATCCACCGAGAACGGCCAGGAAGATGAGGAGTCGGACGTGCATGTTACTGGAGATGACAAGAAGTCCCAAACCACCTCCACCGAAGTCCCCATGTCCAAGCTTTCATCAGCAATCGACGCAGATTTCAGGGACCTGGTTAAGCAGTCCGTCGCGATGAACACCACTGCCTTCGAGACGGAGGAGAACGGAAAGCAGGTATTTGTAGGCACGAAAACCGAAACCGCCCTGCTCGACTGGGCTCGCCGATGTTTTGCCCTTCAACAAATCGCCATCGAGCGCGAAAACTGCCCTGTCCAGCAACTATTCCCATTCAACTCGAAGCGAAAGGCTATGGGTGCCGTTGTGCGCCTCCCAAACAACAAGTACCGTTTCTTCGTCAAGGGCGCCCCTGAGATCCTTTTGGGGCAATGCACAAGTGCCGTCTCCGACCCCACGAAGTCTCCTACGACTGCCTCCATGGCATCGGATCAGCAGGAGCACATTCGCCAAATCATCACCGACTATGCCCGCCGCTCCCTCCGCACGATTGCCCTCGGCTACCGCGATTTCGAGCAGTGGCCCCCGGAAAACGCCCGCAAGGAGGAAGGCTCCCAGAACGTCGAGTTCTCCAGCATCTTCAAGAGTCTGACATGGCTTGGTGTTGTGGGTATTCAGGATCCTGTCCGAGCCGGCGTACCGAAGGCCGTGGAGGACTGCCGCACAGCCTCTGTCTCTGTGAAGATGGTTACTGGTGACAATATTGAGACGGCGAGAGCCATTGCGAAGGATTGCGGTATTCTTACGGAGAAGGGCAAGGTCATGGAGGGAATCGAGTTCCGTCGCATGGATGAACGCGAGCGTGTCAACATTGTTCGGGAACTTTGTGTTTTGGCACGATCCAGCCCCGAGGACAAGAGAATCCTGGTCAAGGCTTTGAGAGGTTTGGGCGAGGTTGTTGCCGTCACTGGCGACGGCACGAACGATGCGCCTGCCCTGAAGTCTGCTGATGTCGGTTTCTCCATGGGTATCACCGGAACCGAAGTCGCCAAGGAAGCCTCCGATATTATTTTGATGGACGATAACTTTTCATCAATCGTCAAAGCCATGGCTTGGGGCCGCGCCATCAACGACGCCGTCAAGAAGTTCTTGCAGTTCCAGATTACAGTCAACATCACTGCCGTCGTCCTCACCTTTGTCACCGCTGTAGGCAGCGAGACGCAAGAGCCCGTCTTGAACGCTGTTCAGCTTCTCTGGGTCAACCTCATCATGGACACCTTCGCCGCCCTCGCCCTAGCTACCGATCCTCCCACCGAGAGCATGTTACACCGCAAGCCTGAGGCCAAGACCGCCGCGTTGATCAACACGCCCATGTGGAAGATGATTATCGGCCAGTCCATCTACCAACTCATCGTCACCCTGATCCTCCACTTTGTGGGCCCCAACTTCCTCAACTACCCCTCTGGCCAGCAAAAGACACTCGTCTTCAACGTCTTCGTCTTTATGCAAATCTTCAAGCTCATCAACAGCAGACGCATCGACAACAACCTCGACATCTTTGAAGGCATCACCAAGAACAAGCTCTTCGCGCTCATGATGGCCATCATGGCCGGCGGTCAGGTCCTCATCGTCTTCGTCGGCGGTGCCGCCTTCAAGGTCGAGAAGCTCAACGGACCGCAGTGGGGCATCTCCATCGTCCTTGGCATTATCTCGATCCCCATGGGCGTCCTCATCCGGCTCTTCCCTGACTCGTGGTTCGTCGCCCTCGTTAGCCCCTTTGCTTGGGTGTGGTCCAAGATCCCCAAGTGGAAGCGCAAGAAGAAGACGGACGAGGAGGATAGCGAGCACTTGGGCGCCGGTGGCGTCAAGGATGCCCTACTCGAGATCAGAGACGACCTCGCCTTCCTCAAGCGCATCAAAGGAGGAAGAATCAGCCAGATTAGCGAGGTGATTATGAAGCCCCGCGAGTACCGCGAGAGAACACGCAGCCGGAGCGGGTCCAGATCGTCGAGCAGACATAACGCGTCGCCGATGAAGGCCGCTCTTGGCATGCCCGGTATCGTGGCGGCTAGTGTTGGAGGCTTGTCGCCCGTTGAGCGGCCGGTGTCTCACGACAGCCGGAATACGGATGGAGAACGTGAGCCAGAGAGTCGCAAAGACTGAGTTATCTGACAGGCCCGCGAGGCAGGCCTTTATCATCAGGGCCTGCCGCGGTGAGCCTTTCAGTAGGCATTGGGTGCCCTTCTATGTGAGGGACATCCAACCCTGTTTGTCTATCTGAGCGTGTGTGGCCTTCTTTTCTTCTTTTTACTCTTCAATGTTATGAATGACCCGAACCGATCGACACCGACCTGTACTCTTGCCTTTATTTTCCTTGGACCGATCGAGAGACACGACATAACTACCCCCTGTACGATACATCCCCTCAAACAAAACCAAAAGATATACACGCGCCTGATAGACTCGACGGTCGTGTACGGTGCGACACCAAGAGAGAAAGAGAAATAGTTAATCCAATGATACCAAATTCTACATAACACAAGGACTTCATACAAGCCCGGAAGTGATTGAATGTCTATAGCGCTGAAGGACGTCCCACATGTGTTGTTCCAGGCTAAATCTACCTGGCCCACGCGAAAAGATATCTCGTCAAATTGTACCTGACATTATATGGGTAGACATAGCTGTACATATCTTGGAGCAAGAGCAGCTGGTCAGTTTATACACGCAACAAAACACCAAAAAAAGGATATCACCAATCTTCACCAAAATAGCAAAAGAGGTTTCTCCTGAGCCCACGCAAGCTCGTCCCCAGCCAAGGGCACCGGAAAGCTAGCTTTCAATCCAGCAATGAGCTCCCCGGTAATGAAGACTGCTCTCAACTCGAGGTCCTGAGGCGGTAGCTGGCCTTCTTCGGCCGCGGTCTCTGGGTGCACGATACGGGCCCACGCGGCTCGGATCTCGTGGCATAAAGAGTTGAAGTCCTCCTGCGTCTGGGAGGAGCCTCGTCGGACGCGACCGACGATGCGGTTTGATTTGCGCTGGGATTAGGGGTTGTGGATTTAGTAGATGGCTTTCTCTGTATGCAGAGGAATGGAGCTCACTTGTTTCCGGCCGACGTAGGTTGGGGTGTTTGAGGAGTCTGTGTAGATTACGTTGATGAACATTCTAGGGACGGTGAATTTGGTGCTGTGTATCGCGGTGATTGACTCGGCGAGGTCGTCTCTCTGGTTTTGGCTTGGAGGTGATGGCGTGGGATATTTCGTAGAGAGGCATTGTGTACAGACGCTATCAAGGCTTGCTACAAACAGTCATCTAGTTATCAAAGTAGATTCTCAGGTGTTGTGTCAAGAGACAGGCTTCATGAAGAGATTACTTGGAGGGAATGTAAAGGTGGGTTTTGACGTGTTTCATTTGGCACTAGGGAACATCATGTGTAATCATACATCGGGAATTACACCGCGGCCCGGCAGTTGACAATAACCCCGTAGGAAACCTATCCTTAAGAAAGCACGCTTAGGAAAGTAATCACAAAATCCTAGAAATCGTGGACATGTAGACTGTGTCCGTCGCAGATGGGCTTTTCGCATTTTGAAGATATGGACTAAATGGTCTTCGTCCCTGTCGATAGTGAGCATTATAGAGCGTGGTACTCCTCTTGTCCACACCTGCGAGGCTGCTATAGATAGGCATCATGATGTTTTATGGCCACCTCTTCAAAGCTGCATCAAAATGACTCCAAGCAATTTCGTTTGACGCGAAGGACGGAAAGAGAAGGGAGGCTGGTATTTCACTTCAGCCCACCACTGAGCAAAATGCTCTGGCCAGTCAAATACCCAGTCTTACATAACATCAAAACCACGTTAGCACACTCCTGCGGCGTCCCCAGCCTTCCGACAGGGATATTCTTCACATCGCCAGGCGTACCCTCCACACGCTTCTCGTCGGGGATCATTCCCGTATCACCAATCATGGCTGGCGCGACATCGTTGAGCGTGACGCCGTCCTTGGCATGCTTGGACGCCAGGTTCTTCATCAGACCCGTCATGCCGGCCTTGCTCGCGGCGTAGTGGCAGCCGTTGATGCCGCCGCCAATGGCTGAGATGGACGATACGAAGACGATACGGCCCCAGCCCTGGGAGACCATGTGTGGCATGGCGAGCTTACATAGCAGGAAAGAGGCGCGGAGGTTGATGTTGATGGTGAAGTCGAACTCCTCGAGGGAGATGTTCTCCAGGTAGGGGTTGGCTTTGTTGTTGAAGCCTGCCGTGCCGGCGTTGGAGATAATTATATCGGGCGCTTGTCCGTATTCGATGTCCAAATCCTCAAATAATTCTTCGATTGCCTTGGTGGAAGCCATGTCTACTACGTGACATGAAACCCTGGTCTCCTCATTCGATGATCTCATAAGTTCATCAGCGAGGTCTTTGATTTTGACAGAGGTTTCTTTGGACGAACATGTCAGGACTAGACGGGCTCCATTGCCGAAGAGCTCCCGGGCGCAGGCTGCTCCGATTCTGTGGTTGTTAGGCACACACGCTGGATGAGGTTGTTGCCTAAACTCACCCACCAGAGGCACCTGTCACCAGGGCTAGTCTACCTTTGATTTCGTTGTCCACTGGAACCATGATGATTATTGAGTTCGGAGCCTCCTGCAGGATATCCTCACAGCGAGATTCCACTATGATGTGCTGATGCCAGTCCTTGTACCTTGTCGGTTGGTGAGGTTGCAGCTGGGAGGTTCTGCAAGGGAAGCTGGATTGTACCCCGCCATAAGTCGCCCCACTGTAGCTCTATTACCCCGCGATCTCAAATGATGTGAACGGCAATGGGAACTCAAAGAGATTGTGTTTCCTACTTCGGATGATGTTGAGCAAGGCAAGCAGCTGAAATTTGCAGCCGCAGAGAGAAGTTGGCAAGGTCCTTGGTGTGAGAATCGGATTTCAGAGCCGCATTTGTTTGCAATTGTGTACTGATACACTCAAGATGAAAACTCAGCATTCTAGTCGTCCAGGTCCTTTCAGAACTGGCGCAATATGTCTGATTGACATAAAGCAGAAGGCTGTCTTACCTCTCTCACTCAATCTGCATACTTGATTGAGTCTTGTTGCTGAAAATGTCGGCCTCATCTCTTGTGCAAGTGCCTCATCCTACCCTTACAAGACAGATCTGATGCAACACTGTCCTTTTGGAAATGGGAGAGGACAACGCAAGCTGCCTACCTTAGGGACACTTGTCCACAAACAGGTTTCTGCTGACATGTTGGATCTGCGGTGACTGACCGCTCCCGTGATGGTGCCATACTCCACGTAACCTTTAGGTAATTCTCAGTCGGTAAAAGTGTCCATGAGTTGCTTGTTCAAGCAAGAATTTGAAAATGGGAAGCTGGGCGTTGGCCCCTTTAATGTGGCTTGAGCATATGCACCTTAGGGTAGTGGATCCAGTGTCCCACTCTTCTCGGGACAACTGCCACAAATCCCAGTGCTTATTCTTATCGCACCAATGGAAACCTTATCGTGTGGTCAGCCTTGCATTTGGTGGGAAAGGCGCCACAACTTTTTTTTCTTTCTTACAGCTGTCCTCTTCGCCAGGACAGGTAATCCACTAGGTAGAAGGTCCCCTGCCCGAGACAACCCGGACCCAGTCTGGGGGGAGGAGAATGACACCGAACCCAATAGAGGACACCTTCACGAATCTCCATTCAACGACGCTCCGTTGTCCATATTTGTGTTCCTGGGTCGCCATTGTCTCGAGGAAACCCCCTTCTTTTTTTTGACTTCTCCTCTTTTTGTCTTTGGGTTTTCCTCACTCTCTAGATTCACGACACTCCTGCATCTCAAGTCTTACACCAGGACTTGTCTAACAATCCGTGTTAGTTTCGACCTCTGTCACTCCCACACGAACCTCCCTAGACGACCCTCCACAGCGCCATTGGGCGCAAACCACACATGATGGCGCAACGAACATTCTCGCCATTGACGATAGTCCTTGGCTGCGTCTTCTTCTTTTCCGCACACGTCTTTGCCGTCTCTGCCGTCCTCGGTGTTGACCTTGGCACCGAGTACATCAAGGCTGCCCTCGTCAAGCCCGGTATTCCTCTCGACATTGTCCTGACCAAGGACTCGCGCCGCAAGGAAATCTCCGCCGTCACCTTCAAGCCCCTCCAGAGCGGCCCCAAGTCCGGATCCTACCCCGAGAGACTCTACGGCTCCGACGCCATTGCCCTCTCCGCCCGCTTCCCTCACGATGTCTACCCCAACCTGAAGACACTCCTCGGTCTCTCCGTCGACGACCCGATTGTCCAAGAATACGCTGCCCGACACCCCGCCCTGCAGCTCGAGAAGAACGAGGCGCGAGGAACCGCTGCTTTCAAGAGCAAGGTCTTCACCGAGGAGGAGGAGGCATGGCTGGTTGAGGAGCTCTTGGCCATGGAGCTGCAGAGCATCCAGAAGAACGCCGAGTCTGCTGCTGGAGCTGGCACCTCTGTCCGCTCCATGGTCCTGACGGTCCCTCCTTACTTTACAACCGAGGAGAAGCGCGCGATCCAGGCCGCCGCTGATCTCGCTGGCCTCAAGGTCCTGAGCCTCATCAGCGATGGTCTTGCTGTCGGTCTCAACTACGCTACCTCCCGCCAGTTCCCCAACATCAACGAGGGAGGCAAGCCCGAGTACCACCTGGTCTTCGACATGGGTGCCGGCTCCTCCAAGGCTACTGTCATGAAGTTCCAGGGCCGCACGGTCAAGGACGTTGGCAAGTTCAACAAGACCGTCCAGGAGGTTTCCGTTATCGGCACTGGCTGGGACCGGACACTGGGCGGTGACGCGCTCAACTACCTCATCGTTGACGACATGGTCGCCCAATTCGTTGAGTCCAAGGGCGGAAAGAAGATCTCTGCCGATGCCGCGAAGGTCAAGGCTCACGGCCGTGCCATCGCGAAGCTAACCAAGGAGGCGGAGCGTTTGCGCCACGTCCTCAGCGCCAACCAGCAGGCCAGCGCAAGCTTCGAGGGGCTCTACGAGGATGTTGACTTCAAGTACAAGCTTACCCGTCCCGACTTCGAGAAGATGGCCGAGACTCACGCCTCGCGTGTTGATGCCGTCCTCCTTGGCGCTCTGAAGACTGCTCAGCTTGAGCTCTCTGACCTGACCTCCGTCATTCTTCACGGCGGCGCTTCCCGAACCCCCTTTGTTCAGAAGCAGCTCGAGCAAATCGTCGGCTCCGCCGAGAAGCTTCGCAGCAACGTCAACTCGGATGAGGCCGCTGTTTTCGGTGCCGGTTTCCGCGCTGCCGAACTCAGCCCCAGCTTCCGTGTCAAGGAGATTCGCATTTCCGAGGGCGCCAACTACGCCTGTGGCATGATGTGGACCAACAATAAGAACAAGCTTCAGCACCAGCGTCTGTGGTCCGCCGTCTCTCCCCAGGGCGGTGTCCCCAAGGACGTCACCTTCACCAACCACGAGGACTTTGATGTCACTTTCTACCAACAGATCGAGTCTGCCGAGAAGGATACCAAGGTTTTCTCTACCAAGAACCTCACCGCCTCCGTTGCCGAGCTGAAGGAGAAGTACTCCTGCGTTGACAGCGATATCCACTTCAAGGTCGGCGTCAAGCTAAGCAGCGAGAGCGGCGAGGTTGAGGTCACCAAGGCTACCGTTGAGTGCGAGGCCGAGGCCCCCGAGAAGGAGGGCTTTGTCGATGGCGTCAAGAACCTGTTCGGCTTTGGCAACAAGAAGGGAGACCAGAAGCCTCTCGATGGAGAGAAAGACGATGAGTCTTCGACCACGGAATCTGAGTCCTCCACCAGCGCTTCGACCAAGACTGAGTCTACTACCGCCTCGTCCTCGCCCGTTCCCAGTGACGCTACGGCTGATGGCAAGGAGCCCGCCCCCAAGAAGAAGGAGCTTGTCACCATCAACGTCGACTTCACCCTTGAGAAGGCCGGCCTGCCTGAGCTTTCCCGCGACGAGCTCGTCAAGTCCAAGGACCGCCTCAAGGCCTTTGAGGGATCTGACAAGGCCCGCCGCCTGAGAGAGGAGGCTCTCAACCAGCTGGAAGGCTTCACCTACAAGGTCCGCGACCTCCTCGAGAGCGAGTCCTTCATCGCCGCCTCTACTGCCGAGGAGCGTGCCACTCTGGAGAAGAACAACAGCGAGGCGAGCGACTGGCTGTACGAGGAGGGCGCCGACGCGTCCCGCGACGAGCTCAAGAAGAAGTACAAGGGGCTCCACGACCCCGTTACCAAGATCCAGAAGAGAAGTGAGGAGGCCGAGAAGCGTCCTGAGCTGGTCAAGGCTCTCAAGGAAGCCCTCAACTCCACCCAGACCTTTGTCGGCACAATCAGGAAGCAGATTGATGAGTACGATGAGTGGCACGCCTCCGCAGCCACCGAGTCTTCCTCCAGCACTTCTACCGAGACCCCCTCAGCAACTCCCTCTGGCGACTTTGACGGTCTCGAGGACGAGGACTCCAAGGAACGCACGATGGAGGACGTCGTGAAGGAAAAGGGCCCAGTCCCGCCCCTGTACAAGCGCGAGGACATCGAGGTCGTCGAGGACGTTTACGAGACCACCAACAAGTGGCTTAAGGAGATGGAAAAGAAGCAGGACGCCCTCGCCGCGACTGCGGACCCCGTCCTCCTCGTCAAGGATCTCCAGGCCAAGCGCGACAAGCTCGACAAGGCAGGCATGGACCTGGCCATGAAGGGCGTTAAGAACATGGAGGGCAAGACCAAGAAGGCTAGCAAGGCGGCCAAGGCGGCTAAGAAGACAAAGTCCACTGCCACGGCCTCGCCCTCCGCAACCGCCTCCCCCGAGGACGGCAAGAAGTCTACCACCACCATCCCCTCCAAGAGCTCGACTGTCGGTGAGCCCCCCGCTGGCCGGACCGTTGAGCTTCCCGGTGGCGGAAGCTACGTCCAGTTTGGCGGCAGCGACGGCGACACGCCCAGCGAGGCGGAGATTGAGGAGATCCTCAAGAAGTTTGACCAGTCTCAGCAGGCCCAGCAGGCCGCTGCCAAGGAGCAGGAGGATGTATTGGACCACGACGAGCTTTAGAGACACGTTGATGGATTGTAGATTTGGGAGGACCAGAAGTGAAGTTTTTTTGCGCATACCATACCTAAGGCGTTTCTACAGATGAAATGGAATTACAGACGAAATCAAGACACCTACCAATTTCACGTTTTAGACCGCAATGTGACATTTTCTGTTCGCAATAAGTGGCAGCAAAGGCGAATAACATCGTGAACGTCAATTTCGCCTCAAGTAGTACATTTTTCCAAGCCTCGATCTCGACGGGTCTCGCTACTCACATGTTCTAGCAGCAGCAGCAGCAGGAACCCTTCACATCGTGCTACATCAGTCGAGTCAGGCAACCAAGTACCCGCAGGACAAAAGGCTACGAGAAAGCAAACATTGATCAAATGTAGCGCAGATTCTTTGCACAATCGCGACCGTCAGTAACGATGGCCACTTCATCAACCTTCACCATCATCAATGTTCTACAGAAGGCAGCGCCACCTCACCACCGTCCGCCTCGTTGCCCAGATGCTGAGTTTGTTCCACTCGAAGACTTCAACCTCATGATCAGCAGGGCAGTCGACAAACTAAACAATATCAATCATTCTCCAAAATCGACAGAGTTGACGGTGACACCACCAACATCGCTCACTTCCCGTCGGGAGAGCGCATACATCTCATCCGTACCACCCAATATCTCGCCGAAAAAAGTTCAAAGTGACATCCCCGTCGCCAGCCCTCTGATTATACTTGTATCACCTCGGGGGGAAAGGGGAACGTAGCTCCCGGATATAGCTTCACGATGTCCATCCGTCAGCCTCGTTAAGGTGAGGGGAAAAAATACAAAGAAAGCTCCGGCGCAATCCTCGGACGTTTCTGACTGCACCGGACCTTTTCTTTTCCTCGTAAAAAATATCTCTGTATCCCAGTCTGCGAATCGTTTGTACATCACACCTCGCGCGTGGCTAGCTTCCTCTCCTCTCTAAATCCATCATCATAGGCAACACCATCACCATCATCGTGGCGAAGCTCAGAATTTGTTTGCTCTCTCTATCTCTCTTTCTCTCTCTCTCACCTTCGGTGTACAGGTGAGACCATCATCCCCTCTTTGCCTCGCGACAAAGTCTCCATTCCAAAATGCCCATCGCAATCGTACCACGCATGATTTCTGTTCCATCACAATCTCGCATTTGAGTCACCATGTATGAATAGGATGTAAGGGAGAACGAAGGTCTAGGCAAGACAGAATGGAATCCCATGACCAACAACTCGGTAACGCCAACCCGTCGGCTTCCCTTCCGGTTAGTCCTATTCTTCGTCTTCTTCTTCTTCTTCGTTTTCAAGGGAAAAAGCCCAAAGACGGGTATCTGCACAACCCCGGCCTTCCCCCCCCGGCCGCCGCCCAAAGATCCGCGGAGTGACACATGTTGCACTCTCATGTAAGGAACGATCGGTAAAGTCAGCCAACAAAGGGGGGTAGGAGGGGTAGAGGCAAAGGGTAAAAAGCGAGCGAGCGAGAGAGAGAAACAACAAACAAGATCGTGTTGCGACATCATCGTTAGTTTCGTTAGCACCAAGTCTCGGTACGAAACAAATATATTGCCCATCGACATTTGTCCCCCGGAAC
>JFFI01001528.1:5175-25004 GCA_001563125.1 Colletotrichum salicis
ATTTAGCCGTTACGAGTAATATACTACCGTATAATGTTAACTATATTCGTCCTCCTATAAAAGTACTCCTCCAAGGGCAAAGCCTAAGCAGTTAGCCTCGACGTAAATCGTACGCTCGGGGTCTAGCTAACCGGAGGCATTCGGAAGGTGCCTCCGGTATCACATCCCTCGTCAAATCCATCATGGCCTTGGCATCAAGTTTGACAGGCCTAATCCGAAGATTCCGTTTGAGGAAAAGAATCTCAGAGTCCCCCTTGAACCAACACCCTGGCCAGAGGATCGGACTGGGCGGGTGTCTGTCAACTCTTTTAAAATCGGAGGTGCCAATGCACACGTCGTAATCGAGTCCGCAGCGGCCTTCCTTGGTCGCCTTGAACGCCCGTCTGTCCCGGATCCAATGTCGAGTATCTGGAACCAGGCACAACTCATGACATATTCCGCCAACACAGCCGATTCTTTGCGAAGACAGGTCGTCAACAACCAACGATATATCGCCAAACACACCGAAATCCTTAATGACATTGCGTACACTCTCGCTGCTCGCCGTGCCCAGCTACCGCAACGAGCCTTTTCAATTATGGAAAATGGAATCGAGCTGAACACATCGACACTTGTCAAAGCACCCAGCACTCCCAATGACCTCGCTCTTGTATTCACGGGTCAAGGAGCTCAGTGGCCAGGGATGGCGCTGGAGTTGATGCTGAGCAACCGCGTTTTCGCGCAATCCATCCGACACATGGACAAGGTCTTGAGGTTGCTACCGGATGGACCATCCTGGGCCTTAATCGAAGAACTTAACAAGCCGAAAGAGTCGAGTCGACTGCAAGAAGTCTGTATCTCTCAGCCGCTTTGTACAGTCGTCCAAATCGCCTTGGTAGATACCATCCGGGCCACAGCGGGCATCAAACCGTTTGCTGTGGTTGGCCACTCTTCTGGAGAGATGGCTGCCGTTTATGCTTGCGGAAAGCTCACATCGAATGAGACGATTGTTGCGGCATACTATCGTGGAATTGTCTCATCAGAAGTCACCAAGTCCGGTGCAATGGCGGCAGTAGGTTTGGGTCGAACTGAAGTCAATCCGTTCCTGAGACTAGGCGTTGGAATTGCTTGCGAAAACTCGCCTTCAAGTGTCACTATCTCTGGCAATGCCCATATCATTGAGTCAGTTCTTACCCAGATTCGTGAGGCAAAGCCTGATGACCTTGCTCGTCTGCTCAAGGTCGACACCGCGTATCATTCTCACCACATGCAGGAAGTGGGAGATCGATATCTTACGTTAATGTCTCTGTCGGATTGGAAGTCCAATTCGACCTCGAGGCTGGGCAGCGCAGGGGTCAAATATGAATGGATTCCGACTGCCCACCCAACCTACGGTTGGAACCTTCCTTTTACATACCACGTAGAATCAGTTAATACAGAGAATTGACCCTTCGTTACCCCCGAATCCATTTGGTTCGAACCGATCGCCTGTGATAGAGGTGATACCAACAGTCTCCTTATATCGATGCCTCGAAGTCTACGATCATATCTTCCACTTCAATGTTCTCTTCAGTGACCGGCAGCCTACTGCCGCCAAATTGGATGGCTGATGCGCAGTACTGGAGGTTAAATCTCGAATCTCCGGTATTGTTCAACGCAGCTGTAACCAAGTTGGTTGAAACCCACAAGAGTCAAAGCAGCAATCACTTAGTGTTTCTCGAAGTGGCCCGCACTCAGCTTTGGCCGGACCTTTGCGACAGATCCTTGCGCAGGCCTCCTTGAACCTATCCTACGCTTCCTGTCTTGTCAGGGCAAAGAACGCGACAGAGTCTTTCATGACAGCTCTCGGACAACTCTGGCAATTCGGCCTTGAGATTGACTTCAACCTTCTCACCAATCCCGAACGAAACCGCCAACGTGGCTGCAGACTTGCCCGCATACCCATGGCATCATGATCGTTCATTGCTCTTTTCAAGTCGCATTTCCGATGAGTGGCGGCACCGAACGTTCCCAAAACATGAGATTCTCGGCGTGAGAGCCCCTGAAAGCTGTCCCAACGAGCCGGTGTTTTGCAACATGCTGTCCTTGGATCATGTACCATGGATTTCTGACCACAATATCAAGGGCGATATCATCTTTCCCTGTGCAGGCTACATCGGTATGGCTGGGAAGCTGTAAGGCAACTTGGCACGGGAAGCTTCACGGGATACTCAATGCGCAACATTGTCATTGATATGGCAATGGTCTTGAGTGCGAACAAGGCCACAGAAGTCATTACGAGCCTCAAGAAGGAGAGGCTTACGGACAGCCTCGATAGTCCTTGGTGGGATTTCACGATTACCTCTTTCAATGGTTCCACCAGGATGAAGCACTGCAGCGGGCAAGTCAAGGCCCTTGAGGATAAGGCTCGAGTCTCGAATCATTATCGTCAAGATCTTCTCCGCGATGTCAGCTCCGACAAATGATACCAAGCTCTCCGCAATGTCGGCGCCAATTACGGCCCATACTTTCAAGGCTTGTCGGATGTCACTTGCTCTCCGACAGAGAACATCTCTGTTGGTACAGCAACACATACCATCCGAGACGATTCTTACTATGCAATTCATCCAACGTAAGTCGACTACTTTCTCCAACTATTCAGCATTGCTGCAATGAAGGGCATTGGACACCAACTCGACATCATGAACGTTCCAACTTTCATCGAGGCTCTTGAGCTGTTTGATTGTGACTCAGAGGTACGAATGGAGGCAGAGGCAACTCAGACCCCTCGCGGCCTGCTCTTAGGAAGGGGATTCGGCCTTAGCTCTGAAGAAGAGCTTGTCATCTCACTCAAAGGAGTAAAGTTGAGTCTACTCGAAAATGATGTGTCAGGTGAAGATCTTGATCCTCATGCTGGAGCAAGGACTTTCTGGCAGGCGGACGTTGATTTCCTCAAGATCTCGGAACTAATCGAACCTCACCCTGAACAGAAGTGCCTCAGTCTTACCCGAGATCTCACGCTGTCTTACATCAAGGAGGCCCTGAGACGCCTAGAAGGCGTGGCGGGTGTGCAGCCACATTTATCACGGTCCCTCGCGTGGATGCAACAGCAACCAGTGCTGCCCGGCGCCAAGAGTTTAAACAGTGATGACATTGAGTTGGGTCCATTCGGTCCTCTCGATGTTGCGATGTGTGTAGTCTCGGACAATATTGGTCCTATTTTCAGAGGTCAAACCGAGCCTCTTGAGGTTCTTTTGCCAAACAACATCTTGACTTCTGTCTACGACTCTTTGAACATCCCCAATAGGGAACCACTCTTCCGTGCACTTGGCCACTCAAAACCCAACCTCAGAATCTTGGAGATTGGCGCTGGAACAGGAGGGACTACAAGCAAAGTTATCCACTGGTTGAGGGGACCGACCGGCGCATCGCTGTATTCCGAATACACATACACCGATGTTTCTGCCGGGTTCTTTTCTGCCGCAAAGGACAGATTCAGCTCCCACTCAAACATGTCCTTCAAGGTGCTCGACATATCCAAGGACCCAACCAGCCAAGGGTTTGAGCCCGGAACTTACGATTTGGTGATTGCGGCCAACGTTCTTCATGCCACTCCAAGTTTGAAGGAAACTCTGGCCAACATCCACAAACTTCTACACCCCGAAGGGAGCCTGTACATGGAAGAGCTGTCATACGATGCCTTACCGCTCAATTTCGTCATGGGTGTCCTTCCAGGCTGGTGGCTTGGAGCTGAGGACCAGAGACCAGACCAACCACACGTTCCGCCCGAGCGCTGGGATGAGGAACTCAAAAACGCTGGTTTCAACGGCCTCGAGAGTGTTGCCTATGATTCCGATCGTTCGAACAACCTACTTGCTTTCATGACAGCCAGGCCTGTCTCAGTCCCCACTACTCCCAGAAGTGTCACGATATTGCATGATTTGAACTCTTTCGACCTCGGAAACAACCTACGAGACATTCTAGTGCAAGGACTTTTGCCGAGTGTGAACCTACACGAAGTTTCAGAGGGACTTCCATCCGAATCAAGCGACTTCATCTCGGTCCTTGATCTCGAGACGCCATTCTTCGACGGCATCAGCCCGGAGGCATTCGACAAGTTTCGTGGCCTAGTCACAGAGGCTTCAAATCGACAGGCTAGAATCTTTTGGCTCACTCGCTCTTCTCAACTCAATTGCTCCGACCCACGATGGGGTCAGACTATCGGTGCCGCACGGTCGATACGGAATGAGCTTAGCTTAGACTTCGCAACTTGCGAAGTCGATCAGGTCACTTCGACCTCACTCCGGGCCATCTCACAGGTCTTTGATAGGTTTCAAAGGAGTGGCAATAATGCCCGAAGTTCGTTGGAGTACGAGTACAGCATCGTGGATGGTACGATACAAACTCCTAGGCTGTATCCTATCAATGTCAATGATGAACCGAAAGCTTGTGGTTCAGATCCTGTCGACTTGGTCTGTGATCTACGCATCGGTAGACACGGCCGCTTGAACACGCTCAACTGGTATCCAAAGGCAAAGCAGCCCTTACGAGGTGATGAGGTTCTGGTAGAAGCCAAGGCTGTCGGAATGAACTTCAAGGTAAGCATCACGTTCTTCGGAGTCGACACAACAAAAACTGCAATAAATAACTGACAATATGTAGGACGTCCTCATTGCCATGGGTATCGTTGACTCGAACATGAGTAATCTCGGTCTGGAAGCCGCCGGAATCGTCCGCGAAACTGGATCGGATGTCACAACTCTTGTCTCCGGCAATAGAGTCTTTGTCTTCGGCGGCGGCTGTTTCTCCACCAGCATCACAATTTCGGAGACGTTGTGCGTCAAGTTTCCAGACTCGTTGGCATTCCAAGATGCTGCTGCCATGCCATGCGTGTTTTCGACTGTGATACACGGCCTGCTTGACATTGGCCGCCTCACTGAGGGAGACTCTGTCTTGATTCGCTCTGCTTGCGGAGGCGTCGGTCTTGCGGCAATCCAAATCTGCAAGCTGGTGGGTGCGGAGATCTACTGTACTGTGGGCAGTGACGAAAAGGTGCAATACCTTGAGTCAACGTATGGGATACCGAGGGAACGAATCCTCAATTCTCGCAACGATTCTTTCCTTGGAGATATCCAGGAGTTGACTGGCGGTTGCGGTGAAGACGCCGTCCTCAACTCACTGAGCGGAGAGTTGCTGCACGCTTCCTGGAATGGCGTGGCGGAATTTGGTAAGATGACTGAGATTGGGAAGCGTGATCTCATCGGTAACGGCAAGCTCGCACTGAATGTCTTCGAGCTTAATCGGAGTTATCACGGCGTGGATCTTGGACATCTGATCGAACTCAAGCCGAAAGAAGGAAACAGGTAGGAACTCTCAGAGGTGTCGAGACTCAATGGCTATACTAACAGATCACTAGATTGTTGAGACGAATTATCGAGTACTACGAACAAGGCCACATCGGTCCGATCGCTCCAACAAAGGTTTTCGGCGCGGCAATGGTCGAAGAGTGCTTCAGGTACATGCAAAAAGGTCAACATATCGGCAAAATCGTGGTGACAATGGATTCCACAAAGGAGAGTCCATCCATCGGGTCTGCTTCCAACGGCAAGCCTTCGTTTAACGGCGACTCCAGCTACCTTCTTGTTGGCGGCTTGGGCGGTCTTGGACGATCAGTATCTAACTGGATGGTCGAGCATGGAGCAAAGCATCTGATCTTCATGTCGCGACAGGGTGGAGAGACAACCGAGAATGAAAGGTTTGTAGCCGAGCTCAAAGCCCAGGGATACTCATCTATCACCGTTCGAGGGGATATCAGCTCGCTATCAGACGTCGATCGAGCAATCAAAGCTGGAGTGCGACCAGTCCGCGGCGTTATCAACATTTCGATGGTTCTGCGGGACCAAAGCTTTTCCAATATGAGCCATGACGAGTGGACGGCAGCGGCAGATCCAAAGGGCAAGTGGACGTGGAACCTTCACCATGCCTGTGTCAACGCAGGGCTGGACTTAGATTTCTTTTTACTCTTCAGCTCCATTTCCGGCATTTATGGACAAAGAGGACAGGCCAACTATGCCGGAGCGAATACATTCCTCGACGCGTTCGTCCAGTACCGCCAAAGTTTGGGCTTGAATGCTGGTGTTGTTGACGTTGGCGCCATGATGGACTCGGGCTATCTGGCCGACAACCCGGTGTTGATGGAGAGACTGATGGGTCAAGGTATCTACGGCATCAAGATCCCTCAACTTCTGGATGCCCTTGCATTGGTTCTCAGTGCACCCAAATCCAGTACCGAATGCGCAGCAGCGTCTACATTCGTCAACAACGCTCAGCTTGTGCTCGGCCATCGCAGTCTCACGTCTTTGAGTGACCCGGCGAATAGAATTCCATGGAAAGAAGATCGACGAATGGAATACTACTACAACTTGGAGAGCGATCAAAACGGTGTCGCGAGAAGTACCTTCGGATCAAGGTGCCCTGGCTGCGTTCCTGAAATCGGCGGCTGCAGATCCAACCGTCTTGGCTTCGACGGAGACCTCAAAGTTCATTGCAAGGCAGATTGCTGTGCAATTGTTTCAATTATTGGTGAAGCCTGCCGAGAACGAAGAAGAGGTTGACGTGAATATGTCACTTCAAGATGCTGGTCTCGATAGTTTGGTGGCGGTAAAAATGCGCGGATGGTGGAAAGAAGTATTCGGATTCGAGGTCAGTATTTTGGAAATGCTCGGCATGGGGAGCTTATTGGCTCTCGGGAAAAGAGCAGTAAAAGGGTTGGAAGAGCTTATGGGGGAAGTTGGGGATGAGAAACAGGAGCCCGGCGAGAAACATGATACTGAGGGATACTTGAGGCTGAAGATGCCTTGATCTCACCATGGATCGTAATACCAGCTCTTAATCGTGGGCACTGCAAGACTTACTTCAATTGAATGCTCGGGGACGTGTATCCTACTAAACTGGAATGCTCCAAGTTTCACTCTGTAATTGAGCCGAATAAACACCTTGGCGAGAAAGCCGACGGTAATAGTGCCAACTGCGATATTTCCAGGTATCTTTCTGCTCTGGGACATGTTAAACCTCTAGAAGCACCCTGGGCAGTGCAGTGAGGATCTTTGCGGGTGCAACACGTATGCCTGAAGGCCTTCAAGTCGCGTTAAACGCTCTGGTTTGAATGCCGGTGTCGAGCGCGGACATGGGAAGACTTTTCATGCAAAGTAGAATTACTTGCTCTACGGGATTGCTCTGGTGGAAAGGACCCTGGTTACCTTATGCGATTACACATTAAATGCCAAAGGTACGGCAGTGCCTGATGTGTCTAACCCGACCTACATTGAAACCTCCGCCGGAGTTCCTACTATGCCGCCGTGTTTCTCCCGAACTGAGACCCACATCATACGCGGTCCGCGTACTCGCTCAATCCCAAGAAAGAGACCGGAGGCTGTCGGAAACGGCTGTATACCGAAATCGACTATCTGTACTGCTTGTATGAACAGTGTAGACTATTCGAACTAGTATGAACCGGATAACTAAACCTCCCTCAGACTCGGCCTAAACATATCATGAGCTACAGTCTCCTTTTCTACTACCTATTTACTAGTCTTTTTCAGATATTTACGGCGTCCAAAAGTTCGATCATTGCACATATATTTGCATGCCACACATAAGTACTCGGACTCTCTATCAACATCAGCCTGATAAAGTAATGGGCTACTACACCCAGGATGGAGTAAGCAGCAGGAGACCTTGCCTCTGCCTTCTGGTGTGGTACCCGGGCATTCATAACAAATTTGCCCGTGAGGAAGCATCTAGGCTTTAGTTCACAGAAACATGGAGATCTCAAGTCAAGCAATATCCGCCTCCCCTAGATCCGAATCCCCAGTGACGAGGCGCCATAATTGTTGATCCAGTGCAGTCGTGTCGAGTAGAGCAAGGTCTTGGGGACCAGCATCCAATGACAGATTTGAAGTCCACAACACTCCAACACAGCTGCACGCCTGACATAAGCGGAGCGTCGCAGTGTAACAATTGAGTTCCGCCAACTAATCCAAGCAGCATCATGAGCAACTCCTATGGATACATGTAGGAGCCAAATCAAGGGGAAAGTATTACAAGCTGCCGAGTCTCAGTGTTGCTCTTCTTAAGTTCCACTTGTGATGAAACCGTTTATCTTTTAGGCTAGTTGTACTCAAGCGATGGTCCAGGGAACGTTGGCGGCGAGTCTCGGTATAGGAGAGGTCTTCAATTGCGGGTTTTCCATCACCGCAACTCACACTTCAACTCTCACTCTGTCTTCTCGTCAAGCAAGAATGCCCGTGCTATACCCATATTCAACCATGTCTGTCGACGGGTATTGTACCCTTCGATACGCCGCTCATCACTCTCGCAGAGTGACTCCGGCCCTCGCTTCCGAGAGCTTCACAACCATCAAAATATCGGACCTGGCCCCTTTTCAACCATGTCTACTACCGGGCCCTCTACCGAGAATAGCACCCCTGCCTGCAGCCCCAGTCGGGTGCCGAGGTCGGCACTTAACGCCCAAGCAAGTATTTTATCCCAACGAAGGTATTCGTACACGGTACGGGCGCGCACGTCCAGCTTCACCGGCAATATCGGTGAAGATAAAATTCGTCCCAAATCGCCGCTGCCAATTCGAACTTGAAGAGTGTTACATTAGAGTTGGTCGGCCGCTGGGAAGCCCTCCCGCCGTCATCTTTTCCTCCGAAGCGGACATTGCCAGAGCGGCGAGCGGCCGCCGGCGGGCTTGCTGCCTGGCATGTTTCTGATGCTGAACGGGCAAGGATATGTGTTGAATACGTAGCATCACATGCGGTCTCTACACAGTATGACACTTACAAGAGAGTTGGAGAGAGCCGCCGACAATGTCATTGCAAAGTCTGAAGGCACTTTGTTGGCGCCAACGCAGAGTCTCCGAGGCGGTGAACAGCTGTCGAAAAGCGGCATGTTCTCGCCACAGTGCCACCACTGACAACGAGTACCTGAGCTCTTGTCTTAGGAATCTCAATAGCAACAGGTGCAGCGCGTGTGTGGGGGTGTTGCAATCGGTGAGCTTGGATGCTACGTCTACATGTAGGAAAAGACAACTGTCGTTGTAGATTCTTGGCAGAATGCGCATATACCCAGGGCACAGACTTCTGGCCCAATCCTGACAGTGATCAGATTCGAAACGGAAGACAAGGGCCTAGAATTGGTCAACGAGTCAACAACATCTGGTCTGGTCTGGACGCATCGATATGGATGATGGACATGGGATGAGCGCTTGAGTTATCCAGTCTGGGGTGTGAGTGTCAACGGGCACGGAGGGTTCAACCCAGCACTGCTGTCGGCAAAATGGCATTTTAAGTTTTCATCATTCGGGGCATTTTTGCCTTGTGACTACAGTCGCATGTGAATACTAATACGGTTGAGATAGAGTAGCCAGAGCGTACGGGATGGCATAGGAACGGTTCTTAGTCTTCACTAGAACTCAGTCTTAAACTGCATTTATCAGAGGCATGATAATGGAGGAAAGTGCACATATGTTGCCATCCTGCGCCCTTAACTCCCCGCCGATTCTTTCATTCACACGTTGTAAACTCGCAATACCCCCATGTACCGTTGTTCTGACCGGAAACTTGGCGGGGGCCACAAATCCACAGAAGTCCCGAACAAGTAAAAGATAACAAGAGAAGAAAACTCGAAAGATTGATTGGTATTAGTACCTCACTGTAGATGGAAGTGTATACCTCCAAGGTCAAGTTTGACGATTTGTGGCGTCTTACATCCTATAGTTCCCCTGCTTATGTTATGGGGGCATTTTTCGAAAGACCATGAAGTTTCTCAACCTCATTGTGGATCATCCCTGATGCTAATGAGCTTCGATCTTCCTGTTCTTTGCTTGCGTGCGGTTGTCGACGTGAGACCAGTGATTCGCAGCTTTAAACTCCTATTCTCCTTCGAACTATTGATATGGGACAGAGACAATGCTCCAGTGGCGCCAGTGTCCTTGCTACACTGTGAGATACCGACAATCTGGGACTCTTAATTAGTGATTAGTGATGTCTTGAATAGCACTCGTGCATGGCGCTCGACATTCCAGCCAAAATTAACCGAGCCTCGGCGCTCAGCTGCAGCCACAACTAGATAGGGGCATAGCGAAGGGAACAACCCCCGACACCGTCATCAAGGTAGAGCAATGGAAGAATTGCCATGAAATAACCGACATTGAGCCGCTAGCCCCACGACCGGCGACCAAATCGATGCCGCTTGGGGTTTGTGGCCGTGTCCTAGGGTGGTATCCGCCGTGTCGGCGAGTCGGCGAGACCACCGTGAGCAACATTAGACCGCGTGTCGGCAGGGGTTCGAATCCTTCTAGCAGACTGGCATGCAGACCTTGGTCAGCGATGGCCTGACGAGCCGGCCACTCAGTAACAGGCACCACGGCATCTCACAGTTTTGAGACAATTTTTTAATTACCGGCTGGTGCCAGTGAGGCAAAACATCTCAGACGACCCGCCCGAACTTCGCCATCGCACACGAAATAGGTAGCTGAGGCGCGAGAGCAACGGGTTCAAATTCTTGGGGGTTTGAGTCATCATTTGTATTCTGTCACTCCGTGGAGTAAGTCGACAATGTAGCCTGACTAACAAGTGCCCTCTCACCTTTTGTAATACTGCTTGCACAATTCGTGCGCCTTATGCAGTCATCAGTGTAGTACAAAGCCACCAGTCGAAAACGGTATGGTCTTGACCAACAGTCGGGGTACATATATCGGTGTCGCAAGCAGCGCAAGCAACAGTGAATTAAGCCGATTTCTCAGCGAACCACCGACTTGCGTCTTTGTGCACAATGACGACAATTACTCAGCACCGAGCGGCTCAACAGTTCGTCCTTTCTCGCCGACATTTGTATGTTCTTGATGTTTTGAGATGTACGATATTGAACACACCACGCCCATATAGAGTCTTTCATATAAAGTTCAATGCTTCTTGATCTCCGTCAAGGTTTGCCGTTCACAATAAGCACGGACAGAGGAAACAATATCCGTAAATTCACATCCCGATCGCAAAGCAAGATATAACATCATCCCCACTCAACAAAATGACCAAAGTCGAAGCTCCGCTGGCCGCAGACCAGGCGCCAGTTCCCGGTGCATTGCAAGTCTCAGACCCCGGCTTGATCAACGAGGGAGCCAGAAATGTAGGACCCCTACCCCCCAGCACAGCGAGAGGCGTTCATCCTGTGGGCTGCCGGTGCTGCCAGACAGCACTGAGACGGTGACCGCACCGCGAGAAAACCTCCGCGAGACCACTGTCCGGCTCCAAAGTGCCGTACTGATTAGCCCGGATGAAAGGTTCCGTACTTCACCCCCATCCAGGACCCAGCCGCCGGGACTGCCAGGGACCCTCAGCCAGATGGCACGCTCTTCTCGCCGCTCAAGATTCGCGGCCTGACGCTGCACAACCGCATCATCGTGTCGCCCATGTGCCAGTACTCCGCCGACAAAGAGCACATGACGGCATGGCACAAGACGCACCTCCAGAGCTATGCGGTCCGCGGCGCCGGGCTGGTTCTGACGGAGGTCCAGGCCGTAATGCCCGAGGGCCGCATCTCGCCCGAAGACCTGGGAATCTGGGATGACTCGCAGCTGGTCGCCGCTAAGGAGGTCATTTACTTTGTCCACAGCCAGGGAGGGCACATTGGTGCCCAGATTGGCCATGCCGGCCGGAAAGCGAGCACCGTTGCGCCGTGGATTGACCGTAAGGCGGTGGCAGGCGAAAAGGTACCTTGGCGTTCTGAACCCCGTATCCGTACTCCGTAAAGAGCAAGCTCCCGTCTCACACACACTTGCGCGTTGAACAGTGATCAGCACAACAGCTAACACACATTCTTAAGAGGGTCGGGGATGGCCCAAGGACGTCTACGGTCCCTCTGCCGTAGCGTACAGTGATGACACCTATGTTCCCAAAGAAATGACCTTGGAGGACATCGAGACTGTGAAAGCGAAATGGGTTGATGCTGTTAAGCGTGCTGTCAAAGTCGGATACGACGTAAGTTTCATTGCCGGGGGGCCCAGTTATTACTGTTATTTTTTGGTTTCCAGCTGTTGAATTATTCTGCAGACCATCGAGATCCATGCCGCCCATGGGTACCTGATTAACAACTTTCTCTCGCCCACGTCCAACAAGAGAACCGACCAGTACGGTGGCAGCTTCGAGAACCGTTCCCGCCTGCTAGTCGAGCTGACAGAATTGACACGCGCCAACGTGCCCTAGGACTATCCGGTTCTGGTGCGTCTCGCCGGCACCGACTATCTAGAATTCGACCCTTCGATACCCCAGTGGGATATCCTTCAAGCCCAGAAGCTCTCCAAGATCCTCGCAGACAAGGGGGCGGATTTCCTCGATATCTCCGCCGGCGGGCAAGATGCGAGAATGAAGGTCGTTCCAGGGCCCAAGTACCAGGCCTATATAGCGGAAGCTATCCGGAAAGCCGTTGAGGGCACCGACACCCTGGTTGGATCCGTCGGCGGCATCGCAACGGGGAAGGACACCACAGAAGTCTTGGCGGACGGCCAGGCAGACGCCATCCTAGTGGGCCGGGCGTTTCTCAAAGAACCTAACCTGGTATGCACTTGGGCTGACGAGTTGGACATTGACGTCCATGCTCCTAGTCAATGTGAGTTGAAGATTCTCTCCATTTTCTCCAATCCCAAAGAGCGTTATTTTCTCCATAAGTTAGACTTTGGCTAAACTCATGTTCCCAGACGGTTGGCCTTTCGGGCGCACAAGGACCCACAGACCAAGCAAGCATTGAGTTGTGAATTCTTGTAATCATGGCTTGGCTTCATCCACATTTCTGTGCCGTTTCCGAGGATCGAACGGTCTTGGTCTTTTAGAATAGGATCGAACGGCTTCAGGGTGTCCGGTAGTAGTTTCTTTTGTCTTCTCTATAGAGTCCAATAAATTGAATCATTGAATGATGATGGAATTTTGACCCATCCTTGTTTTACGCCATTCTAGAAGTTTCATTGTCCCCACGGATTGCGTCACCACAATTCATATGTCTTCGCCATCATCAGACGGTGGTCGATGCGGATGAGGATGCGGGTGTGGGTGCGCTTGACTTTGACCGTGAGATTGCCCTGTTGGTGACTGATTCCAAGGAGGATATCCCAACGGCTCAAGTGCCTGTTGTGCTGCAAAATAACTGTGACCGCCCAAGACTGTGGCATCTTGACCAAACATTTGCACGTCGCCCAGGATGTCGTCGACTGTCGCATTCTCCAGTGAGAGGGAGGTCTTTCCCTGCGCCGTCGTCAAGGCCTGGACTTGGTCTAGCCTCTGGGCATACCATGCCCCTTCGTGTGATCTCTGCTTGTGGTAGAGCATAGCCTGGTCGCATAGAGCTTCGATGACCCTCCAAGCAGCAAACTTGCGCATGCTTATGTCCTCGTTGTTGTGCCTCCGGAACACAATGTTCATTTGCCGCCATGCTCGGTCCGTGACCGGATGTTTGGGTTGCTGGGCGAGACCGATGAGAATGTTTGAAATCGTGCAGGGTGTCGTAGGCCATCGGTATATCCATCCACAATGGTTTTGAAGAGCCACTGCTTCTCCGCGCTCAGCTTCCTCCAGGATTTCTACACATTCTTGATAGAACCTTTTATTTCGAAACGTTAACAAGGGTACGTGCCTTTGCTTTCAAATCTCAACTTACCCCGAATGGAACTCGGCATCTTGACCAACCCCTGTATGTCTAGCCACAACTGTCTCGACAAGAAGTCGCATGCTCCTCACACTTGTTCTGAAGTATGACACAATGATTGCATGGCTCGCAGAGCTACCGTCAACGTGGGATATGAACTTGGCCTTAATAAAGTTCTCGGTCTGATCAATTATCCTGTTCAGCTCTTCCGGGCTCGTGTCGTTCCTCCTTCGCGTTATCGATTGCATCGTCTTGAACAGATGTTGCCGTATGAGAACAAATGACATGTCTGTAATTCCATCTTGATCTGGAGGAGTAGAACCTGGTTTTGCAAATCGATTTGGTATCCACTGGCTGTCGTTTGCATTCTTTGCAGGCTGTACGTCGGATATTGATGGTAGGCCGGAATCTGCGCCTTCCAAGTTGTACACCGGGTTGTCCATGACTTCGAAGTGAGTCCAGACTCGGCGCCTCATATTTGCTATCCAGGGCGAATAGCTGTAGTGACTTGGATCTCGGTGCAGTCCAAGTCTTGTACCGAATCGACCAGCCAACCCGAGAAGAGAAACTGCAATTTCTCCATCACCCGTGATGAATTTTGCTTGCTACGAAAATTAGCAAACACCATCTTCAAAATCGTGAGTGAAGACAGATTAAAGGGGTCGGACGAACGATATGGTAGAGCAGAGCAAAGAAAGCCAAAACCTTCCTACTCCGCAAAATGTCTGCTCTCTCAAGGGCTAATTGGGTAGCTTCCTGCAGGTGTCGAAGAAGATCTTTCTTCGGTTTGCCTAGCCTCTCTTGGATAAGGTTTGCCGGCATTGCCGCAACGGTCATGGCTTGAGTTGCAAACATGCCTGCTTCCACGTCTATCGGGATTTTGTGGACGCCCACTCGGAAATCCGTGATTTGCTGCCGCCAGTAGGAATCATGGACTATCCGGATGTAGGGCTCAACATGGGCGAGGAAAAGGTCGGTCAAGATGTCTTCTTTTTCGGGTTCAAGGTGTAGATGGGAAAGGCCGGCCAGGACGGGTGTTCGACCGATAGGCCAGGAGGACGGACTCGCAGGGTTCTTGCCCGTCTTATCCGAGTCGATACGGAATAGGCATCTTGGTTCGTAGACGACATCTTGGAGGTTGAGCCAGTAGTCGGGGCCAAGATAATAGGACACGTTTTCGTCGTAAACTTGCATCCCAGGATCTCCAGCCAGGGACTCATCTCGTTCGTTGTAAAACTCGCCAAAATGACTTGTTGCTGGACTCGCAGACGGGAACGAGCTGCCGGTTCCCTTGTGCGATTCTCCTCGAACAGACATGCCCTTCATCTCCTCGATCACCCTTTCCAGTCGGTCGACTCTCTCCTGCAACTGCTGTTGACTTTCGGGACTGGGGATACCGGGCTCCCTCTGGGGGTCGTAGACACAAGAAATGCCATGACGAACGCAGTTGAGGCATGGCTTGGCCTTATCGCAGCGGACCTTTCGACGTCGGCATCCGTTGCATGGTTTGTTGAAGTTCAACAAATTGGACGACATGGTTGTAGTTGAAAAAATCCCTAAAACTTGAAGAGGCAGACTATCTGCTCGGATAAACCACAAGCGTGCTGACAAAAGTTTGACGATGAGGCTCTCTTGGGGGGCGGTGGGGAAGATTGGGCGGACAAGCAGTCTCTTTCGGGAAGGGATGCGGCGCCGAAGCCCTAGAAGGCTCGTCTGGCGCCGGTCCGAATTTCCCGAAGGATAGTAAGCCTCAGCTAGACGATAAAGCAGTCAGGGATTGTAAGGCACCAAAAAGAGTGCTTGATAATTGCTCCAAAATTGCCAACATATCCGAACGTGGGCTGGGCTCGAGAATGGGGAGGGCCCCTCCAAGCGGGAAGAGTGGTGATGGATTCGTCCGTATCACCGTACCGGCTCCGAACGTTGATCAAGACGAGGGTCGGTTGCCACGTGTGATGATCGATGTTCAACCTCTGGCGATGGTGAGAGCAGAACCAAAAAACTCCACTTCGGTGTGGGAGGAGATGGAACTTGGAAGGTCCAAGAGGAGAGGACCACGTCGGGGCCACCGCCTTTACTGCTGCAGCTGAAGTTCCAAATAAGGCGACTGCGGCCGAACAGGCGGATCTGGGCGGTCCAATCCCGCTACGAGGGGTTTTGGACTCAGAACGAGGGTCGAGGATGACAGTGGGGTACTCCCGACGTCTGTACTCGGAGGAAGGCTAGAGCGTGGGCGGCTGCGGCCATGCGGCAGCCGCTACGGAATAGGAATCTAGACGGCTGCTGGGAACGATTGGATAGTTCATTGACATAATCCTCCGGATGGTTGATGGAGCTTCCAGGTGACAGCGGCAATGCAATAAGGAACTCTAGATGGGACGACAGGGCCGGCTCAACCCGCTCGAGACAGCAGTTCAGACTTTCAGAGACCTTTGGCTCGAGTGGTTAGGTTAGGGCGACGCGGAGAACGGAAAGAGAAGTGAGGAGGGATCTGCAACTGTAGGGTTGCAGCCGTTGAGGAGCAGAGGTCCCCTTTCCCTAGTAGATGAGGTGACACAGATCTCTCAGGGCCGATTAGCTAAGGTGATGTCTCAGGTGAGAGACCAAGGGACGTCGATACCTGTCGCACTTGCTCGGATAGCCATCTCTTTCACACGCTATTGGCGTGACAGAGCGGATTGAGCGCCGATTGGCGAGGATGAGAATTTGTTGCTTCCCTTGTAAAGGTGTGTCCGCCCATTTCTAGCTTGGCGTGGTCATGGATATTTGGTAGCACAAAAAGTAAAAATAACGAGCATATGTGGAGAGTCCAGATTCATCCAACATTGCAGTGCCACCTCTTCACATTATACCGCGGCGGTCCGGACGCGCCTAGAATTGGCCAGCCCGGAAGTTTTCAGTTGGTCAAGGCAAGGACAGCCTCAGCTCTTATGCATCCAGGTCATTCATTATCGCCCAGCCTTACGTAGGGCGCATTACCTTATCTTAATCCCATCGCGCCCTAGGCAGCTGGGCTCCTCCATGACCCTGGTAGACGGCTCGGAGGACCCGGGCTGGAAGTGGATCTTCTTCCGGGGATATGTGGGGTCGAAGGCCTAGCGCAGGGTGGAGCTCTGCCCGGTTCCCCGATCCAGACGGTACGTACTTTTTTGCTATCAGCACCTGGCCCCTGTCGTCAAAAAGCCCGAGCCTCCCACCAAAGCGGGCCGGATGCTTCCGTGCGCAACCCCGCGCCGCCGTCGCACCGCCAAACTGGACGCGTCTTTGGAGTAAGGCGCTTTGCAGCTTCAAACTTCGACGGGGCTTGCTGCAGCGACAGGTGTTTGCGAAACCAACGATGGCTTTGCCTCTCCCCTCGGGTCTCGTACCCGCCGAAGTGGCTTTCCTATGCGAGATGGAGCTCGTCACAATCGTTCCCCGCCAGCGGCTGGAAAGCATCGATCTATTGAGTGTAAGAACGGACCCCTTTCCACTTACCCCGCGACGCGTCGCGGATAGATCCTTCTGCTAATTCTCGATGCTTTTCCAAGGGTGCGACTCCAGCCTTGCGACCCCCGGCACGTGCTGACCTGCCTCTTTGGTTGGCACTTCTCCTCAAGAAGCAACGACGAGCAAACATTGTCGCACCGCAGTGGCTCCATCCGACTTCCCTCGCCAAGATCGTACATCAAGAAACGACACTCAACCCCGACGCCTTCTCTGCTCCCCCGCCACCTCCTGCACGAGGCGACGCAAGAGGCAATGCCCGAAGACTAGGCGTGACTCTCGACGAAACCCTGTCACCGCCGTTCCTGCCGTCATGTACAGCCGATGCGCCTCCGAATGCGCTCCCTTACCACTGGTTCGAGCTCGCCGAGGTCCTGCTCGCCCACGCATCCGACGATATACCTTCCACTTCTGAGGTGAGGTCTCTCCTCAAGGACCTTCAGGAGGTACGATCCGCCAAAATGCGCAAGAGTACGCAGGATCTTTCCGACGGCGTAGGCGGTATCATGAGTTTGCGTGGAGTTGGAGCGATGGAGCTGGCTGAGAGCCGCGGCTTCTTACTGGGCGTCATAGAAGGTGTGCGGAAGATTGGCGCCAGTGCGGAAGCCAGCAGGCGTGAGGAAGAGGAGGAACGAGGCAGCGGAGATGGCGATTATGACGAAGACGAAGATATGCTATGATACCCAGCGTTTCCAACGCCAATACAACCAAGAGAAGTTGCGCTCATGCGCCGATTGTGTCTGCCACGACCATCGTACGGACTGGCTTTGGGGAGAAGTCATGTCGGTCCGCTCTGCTGATTACCTCCAGCATCTCGAACCATCTGCTCCAGATTCTGCCATCAGTCGATCAGCTCTAAACACCGGAAGCATCGCCAGGTGGTAACATACGCGTTCATGATACATGTTCATACTAGCCCAATAATGCTTCAATAGGGCAATGTCAATTCGAACCAAGCCTACGAGTCTGAGTACCATGCCATTCAAACATCCAGTCAATTTTCTAGCTCTCTTCTAATTTTCCCTTATATAAGTCTTGTCTTCTTCCCAGGCTTCGCTACTGTCTCGTCAACCGAGCTGTTTGGTCTCTTGGTGGATGCTCGCTTGTCTGATGTCTGAGGTTGTGACTCCAAAGGGCGGGGGTAAGGCCGGTAACCGCAGCGAATCTTGTTACTCATCGTCGGCATTGTAGCCTTGCCCAAGTCATCCCTTTGTCGCTTCTGTGGCCTACCTTCGCTGTCTGCGGAAAGATCTTCAGGCCTGCCTCTCTTGCAACTGGCACTCTTCGTCTTCGTTGCAGCACAGCCGTTTCCGCCTCCTGATGCCGAGCCCTTGTCGCCGCTAGAAGATCCCCGGGACTGTCTGCTTGTACGGCCGTGAGCTGTAGAGCCCTGCCCACCGCTCGAGCCAGACGGCTGTTGCTGTCCCCCGGCAGATGGGTCTGGAGAGTGGCTGGGCGACCGATTGTGCCGAGGGAAACCTGGCGAGACACCGCCCGGCGACGACTGCCTTGAAAGATTCGACTCGCTGCCTTGGCCGCGGCCCATTTCAGGCTGACCCTCGGTGTCGTCGGGATTGAACATCGTGTAATTGGGGAGGTGGATCTCAGAATCATCGTCGCGATCATCGTTGTCCCCATAGCCACCTCTGCCGTAGCTACTTTGGTCACGATACTCGTTGTCACCGTCCTCGTCGCTTCCGTCAAACTCTCCACTCCGGTTGGGACCTTCGACAACCGAGCTCGGATAGTCCGTTAGGTTGAGAGTGTTGTCTCCATAGTCAATGGTCTGGTCTGGGTCAGGCCTATCGTGAACCAGCATTTCCGTTTCATCATCGCTGACATCGTGGACAATAGTGCTTGGATACAGGCTAGACTCTTCGTCCCCCTCGTGCTCAGGATTCTCTCTATCTTTTTCTTGAAGAGACTCTTCGCTCCGTTGTTCGGAGTCAACATCACTCTGCTCCGACCCGCCGCTGTCTATCTGAATGGGATCATCGCTCTTCCGTCCCTTTCTGTCTTGAGGTGTCTTCGAAGAGGTGGAGATGTGCCCAGAATTTCCTCCGTCCGACTCGGGAGTTGATTCTCTTGCCGGCGTGGCCTCGTCGGCTGTATCCTGGCGGCCATCCTGTGAACCTTCTGGGTCACTGCTTTCGTCCCTCCGAGAGCTATCGGTCTGCTCCTCACTTTCGTCCTGACTGACCTCGTCTTCGGGCTCTCCAGGTTCAGAGCTTACTTCAGTGACTTCAGGTTCGGAGTCGGTGTCTGCCTTGTTGTCCGTTGCCTTCTGCTTTCCCTTGTCTGTCTTCTTCTTCTTCTTCTTCGGGCTTTCTTCATCACTGAAGTCGCCGGAAGCATCGCTGTCGGATTCGACCGCGGATGTGTCGATGGGAGAGTCTGAGACATCGCTCTCAGTACCGCTTTGTGTGTTTGGAGTTGGCGCCGTTGCGGTTTTCGATGGGTTCCACTTGATCGTGATCTTCTTTGGTCTTTCAGTTGGAAGGGGCTTTCTCGGAGGGGGTTTTGGCGACGTGGGGGCCGATGAAGGACCTGCAGTATCATCAGGTGCATCTTCAGGTCCAGCCTCAGGCTCGTCGCCAGCTTTATCACCAGATTCATCATCCGATGAGGCAATTGGTGGAGAAGGCATCCGTGGCGGACAATGAGGAGGTGGTGGAGGGGGAGGAGGG